>JAMWET010000129.1:785000-1057500 GCA_024036415.1 Prochilodus magdalenae | reverse complement strand
ATCAGCATAGAACAGGTACATGCTGACACAAGAGGAAGGACTTTTGCTCAGTCAACAAAATCTGTTTCTTCTTCTATTTCGGTGACTTGGCACACGCTATTAGATCTGGAATAAGAGCAGTGTGAACACCAGGGCAGTGTCATTCTCTGTGGGCATCTGAACATTGAATAGAATTGGGGGAGATTGTTAAGAATGATTGAAGGCATAGGAATTTTAGTATAGTATCAGAAAATCAGCACAATTAACCAAAACATACTCATTCTTATGTGAAATTAAGAAAATAGTTAAACAGTAAATTATTAAATTATTATTATTTATTACCATATTGCTATATTTAATAAAGTTTTCTGTAAGGCAGTGCAGGATTTTGTATTGCTCTGTTACACTGTTTTAAGATCATTAATTTATATTTTTGTTTAGATAAGTAAACTGTTTTTCTGAGTTAAGCCAGTCTGTGAAGTAAGCTTAGCTTGTTTATCATTTACACAACATGTCAGGAAGGAATCATTAATACACATATTAACTAAACATGCTAAACAAAACAGCTATATTAGATAAATACAAAATACAGAATATACAGAGACAGGAGGGTTCTAGTTAGAAATTCCCTGATATGTACAATATATTGCTATAAGGGTATAATGTGACCTGTACAAAAGTTATGCCAGATTTTATATGTTGTGAGTTTTTCTTATAAACCTAAACCGAAATCACCAAGCCATAACTCTATGTGCATGTTACACTGGGAATGGCTTACAGATTGTGGGACAGAGACTGAAAGATGTATTCAAAGTTTGAGGTGAATAAAAATAATTAGAGCACTTATCCTCCAGCGCAGAACAGAAAGAGAGATCATCTGACGTACACATACGCCGCTCTGGATAACAGTGTCTGCAAATGCCGGGATTTTAGGACTACAACAACTTTCTGCAAAAAAGTGAGAAAAAAATGTAAGCAAACTCTAAAAAAGATATCTTTTAAATGAATTTTAGGTGACTTATGGATTAATACTATTACTACTAGAATGCTGTAGCAATTGGCAGTTGTTGATTAATTGCCATTAGATCGTTAGAAATCATAGGTCCATTGTCGGGGAAATGACAGGCAACACATAAAAAAGATAGGCTCCAATTGATTCTGTCCTGCTAATGTCTGACACAATCTTTAGTCCACCGGATCTCTTTCTGAACCTTTTCTGTATTTTACTTAGGTCTTCACCTACCTTACAGAGCTTTTCATTGTTTTATGATGAAACAGGCCTACAACAAAGTTTAAAACATGTAACTCTAAGTTGCTTCATTTCAGTGAAATTCTCATCTGAATCTCAATCAGCATTCACTCCCCATGGTTATAATATCAGTGTTAGAGCACCAGTGTTAGAGCACCAGTTAGAGCACTGGGAAACTTTATAGGAACCCCTTCCTATTTAACAGTATCTCACTGATACAGGCAGAGCTGGTGAATTTAAAAACAAAACACTTTCTGTTTGCTTATGTTTAAGAAATGTGACAACTGAGAACTGACAATCGTATCTGTCTGTAAAGCACTGCTTGAACTATAACATTCAAATTTTAGTTGTCTCTAATGTGTTTAACAGTGCTAGCTATTTATTATAGGCTATTACTATTTAATTGAACTGATAGAATTTGCCATTTTCACCGAGTGTTTTTTGCCACCAAGTGTTCCTAATATGCTTTTCAGTTGTGTTTTATTTAAAAGCTTGATAATAAAATGATAATAAAAAAATCAAAATAATGTACAAAAGATGCAGTTTGGCTTTTTCAGTTTTCAGGCCAGGTCTGAAACAGATGTCAAAGAATGTTCACTACCTCCCAGACTACAAGTTACTGTACGAACATGGCATACATGCCATCAACACTAACTAACTGCAGAAGAAGACTAAGATATGTAGCAGCATTAAAAGTCATAATTAAGTCACAAGTCACATGCTACACACACTGACATAACTGAAATAAAAGAAAAACCCACAATGGTAACAGAAATAACTTAAATCTGACAAAAGTCACATATGAACAAATGAAAGTCAGACATTGCTTTTCAACCATGCTTCAACAGAATTACTTACAAAAATTAACTCCTGAAACAGGCCTGGACAGAAATGATGGTACCCCTGAAAAATGGGACAAATTGTCAAAGGGACATGTTAAATCAAGGTGTGTTCACTAATTAGCATCACAGGTGTCTACAATCTTGTAATCAGTCAGTGGACCTGTATATAGGGCTACAGGTAGTCGACAATGTGTGTACCACGCTCAACATGGACCAGAGGAAGCAAAGGAAAGAGTTGTCTCAGGACATTAGAAAGAAAATTATAGACAAGCATGTTAAAGGTAAAGGTTATAAGACCATCTCCAAGCAGCTTGATGTTCCTGTGACTACAGTTGCATATATTATTTAGAAATTTTAGATCCATGGGACTGTAGCCAACCTCGCTGGACGAGGACGCAGGAGGAAAAATGATGACATATCAAAGAGAGGGATAATACGAATGGTAACAAAAGAGCCAAGAAAAACTTCTAAAGAGATTAAAGGTGAACTTCAAGCTCAAGGAACATCAGTGTCAGATCGCACCATCCGTCGATGTTGATGAGCCAAAGTGGACTTAATGGGAGAAGACCAAGGAGGACACCATTGTTAAAAAAGCCAGACTGGAATTTGCCAAATTACATGTTGACAAGCCACAAAGCTTCTGGGAGAATGTCCTATGGACAGATTAAACAAAAATAGAACTTTTTGGCAAGGCACATCAGCTCTATGTTCACAGACGGAAAAATGAAGCATGTCAAGAAAAGAACACTGTCCCTACTGTGAAACATGGAGAAGGCTCTGCTATGTTCTGGGGCTGCTTTGCTGCATCTGGCACAGGGTGTCTTGAATCTGTGCAATGTACAATGAAATCTCAAGACTATCAAGGAATTCTAGAGAGAAATGTGCTGCCCAGTGTCAGAAAGCTTGGTCTCAGTCGCAGGTCATGGGTCTTGCAACAGGATAATGACCCAAAACACACATCCAAAAACACCCAAGAATGGCTAGGAGGAAAACACTGGACTATTCTGAAGTGGCCTTCTATGAGCTTTGACCTAAATCCTATTGAGCATCTTTGGAAGGGGCTGAAACATGCCATCTGGAAAAGGCACCCTTTAAACCTGAGACAACTGGAGCAGTTTACTCATGAGGAGTAGGCCAAAATACCTGCTGAGAGGTGCAGAAGTCTCATTGACAGATACAGGAATCGTTTGATTGCAGTGATTGCCTCAGAAGGTTGTGCAACAAAATATTAAGTTAAGGGTACCATCATTTCTGTCCAGGCCTGTTTCAGAAGTTTATTTTTTTAAATAATTCTGTTGAAGCATGGTTAAAAAGCAATGACTGACTTTCATTTGTTCATTTTCATAAACATTTTTAGTACTTTTGTCAGATTAAAGTTATTTCTGTTACCATTGTGGGTTTTTCTTTCATTAACTGAGGGGTACCAACAATTTTGTCCACGTGTGGAGATGAACCTCAAAGCACAACCCACACCAGCTAGCTCCACAAGTCTACTATGTTACACACACTCTGTGTCTGCTTTATTCTTTTTCACATACACACACACACACACACACACACACACACACACACACACACACACACACACACACAAACACACACACACACACACACACACACACACACACACACACACAAACACACACACACACACACACACACACAAACACACACACACAGAGGCTTTTACTGAGAAGCTCTTTGGTGTTGGAGCAGATGATGCAGCCTCTGGAGTGTGGGCGCCTTATAATAAGCAGGAAAAGAGAGACAGAGAGAGAGCAAGAGCGTGGCAGTTGTAATTGTGCAAACGTAACTGTCAGGTTTGTGAAGAGGGATACTTGAGTGCTGGTGAGAGTAACACGTTTGTTTTCTCCTTGACGCTCTCTGTCTCTTTCTTTTATCCTTATGTAGAGAGAAGATGTAAGGTTGTGTTTCTCTCAGGTGTACTGAGGATTATGGCTAGACAAAAGCTCTTCATAAGGCTGCAAAGGAGAAAGGGATGAGGTTATTTGAATAAAAGATGCTGGTTAAAAGAGGAGAGTAAAGGTAAAAGGAGCAGGATCAGCTCCTGTCAATCACAACTCCAGTCAATTTTTAGACATTCACTGTGAAACTTCAGAACAGTGTGTGAATGTGTTGTAAATGTACCTCTGGTTTATATATGATGTTATTATATGATACTGACGGCCCCTGTACTTTAAGCAAGGTGTACTCTACCACATGTTATTTCTACCTTGAGACTAATAAAACGTGCCTAAATAAATGTTAATTAATCCAGTTGTTAAGGAATGAAAGGCAGATCAATGTCATTGGTTGTTGAAGTGGAGAACAGGCTGTGTTTGGCCTCCCTGTAGGGATTATGCAACCGCAGTATGATTCAAGGACATTACAGACCAATGAACAATAGAGTGGACAAAGGAAAGACAGAAAAGACAGGTGACCGCCAGGTTCCTTCCCCACTGTCTCTATTACTGTACTCTATAGTAAATAGCATTGCAGCGGATGTCTGATCTCTTTTTCTCTGTCTGTCTGTCTGTCTCTCTCTTGCTCTTTCTTTCTCTGTTTTTTCTCTTTCTGATGACAGTATCTGTCCAGTCACAGGAAAATTGGAAATAAGTGACTTTCAAAAACAGATGTATATCATACGTGGACACACATACACTTGTGTGTGTGTGTGTGGCTGGGGGAGAAAAAAGACACACAAACACACACACACACACACACACAAACACACACACACGCTACCCCCCCCACCCCCATTCTCTCTTTGTCCAACTCCGCTTCTTTGTCCTTGGTAGTCACAGCTTGGTGCGTAGAGGAAATAGCAGGTGGTCTCTCTCTGGCTCTACTGTACGCCTGGCTGGTTGACGGAGTGTACTGGGGAGGATATTAGAGAGAAAGGTTTTTACCACAAACTGAAACGCAGAACAGCCACACTGATGGCATTTTTGTTTCTTTGTTTACTGTCTCAGTTTTTCTTTAATAACATCTGCTGCATTGTTTCCCTTATTGATGTTGATCGGAAGGTGTAAAATACTTCAGCATCACAGCAGTGAGCATTCAGAGCAAGGTGTATGTTCCAGTATGTCTGTCTGTGTTTGCGTGTCTGTGTGTGTTTTTGTGTGTGTGTGTTTGCTAACCATAAAATGGGCCTGACTTTGTAAATTGATTTTGCAAATGTTTCCATATAGATAAATGTGTAGGTACCAGCTCAGCAATATTATTAACTATTGACTATAAACTATACATAGTACAGTTCACTATGGAGAAATAAAAATATATCTCACTTCACAAGGAGGCAAGAAATATATACATATATATGAAATAAGAAATATGGCATGCCCTTATACAGCACACAGAGAGCTATACGTTTGAGAGATACAAAATCTACCGCTCTGTATTGTCCTGGTCCAATCAAGCTTACAAAGATGGATTGGGTCTACTAGCTTGTTTTACCTGACATTCAGAATTAAGATCTGTCTCATACCTTTACGACAGAACCAAAGCCATTGTAAACATAGCTAAAGCTGTTTGGAGGCAAAACTTGTACTGGGTTGCCATCTGGCAGTTGAATGATCACAACAAAGTGAGTGAGCTTACCCATCAGAGTACTCTGAACTCATTGGGAAGCAGGTTTTACAGACACAGGCACTCTAACAGAGCGTTTCAGACAAATGGTGAATACAGATGAGCAAAAGTCAAGTGTTTTTCATCAATATGAATTTAATTTATTGGAACAAAATGTTGTTCTTTAGGCCTCGTGGTGAAACACAAAAAAAGCAGCACAATGTGTAGGACTACAGAGAGTGCCGATACTTTACAGTGTAACAGAACAGCCAGTTATGCAACCGTATTTATTACAGGATTTGACAGGCTAAGGCACATTTACACAGACATGAACAGTAGCCTTAAGTTGCTTCAGAGTAAGCCCTTCACCTCAGAGTGAATTAATTCTCTTTTACATTCTCTCATTACACCTATATTCAAAACCGATTGGTAGCAGAAATAAAATGTTTGTGAGTGCAGTTTTGCTGCATTGTGTCTGGAGATGTTTGCTTATGTGTGCTTTTTAAAGATAGGGATGGAGGGAGGGAGGGAGTGAAAGGATGAAGGAGTTTCTGAACGAGTATGGCCTTTAGATGAAAGCATGGCTGGAAGGCCACTGCTGATTTCAACAAGCATGCCCTGATAAAACACAGTTTACAACGTGTACTGCCCCTACCTCTATGCTGTGCATGGTTGTGTGGTTTGGAGGGAGTTGGGGGTCTGTTAGTTGTTACTTGGAGCTGGGATTAGTTGTTGTCTAAGCTTTAGTTGAAGTATAAATGTCAGGTATTAACATTAAGTGTATCAAACAGAGTGTCACTAGGCATGGAGTAACACACACACACACACACACACACATGGGACACATCATATAGACAAAACGACTTATTGGAGTTATACTGCTAAAGTTATCGGATGCACTAAAATATTAGCATTTTTTAGTAGATCTGTCTGTTTGTAAATTGCATGCATATTCTCACTTCGACACAGTCCATAGTTACAGACCATAGTTACAGATGAATTTAAGGAAGATGGCAGACGGACTGACAAAACAAAGTAGTAAGCCTTTAGCTTACCTGTAACAAATCTAACAAATACTCAACCACTATTTGAACACCAGTCACTGGAACCATATCAAGTGCAGTATGATCTGACCCAGATTGTCTTGCATTATTTTGATCACAATTATGCACTGATTCATCTAAAACCCCAGAGAACTTACATGATTGGTAATGATGCTCACAGAACACAATATAAAATTCAGTTTGGCAGTGTGTGAAATACCCACTGGTATTCAGGGTGTCCCATGTTGGCTGGCTACTCTTAATGTCATCTAATGTTATTTTTAATGGACCCTCAGAATTTTTTATTTGAGACAGTCATTATTCACAAAAACCTATTGCCACAATGATATTATAAGAAATGTGCAGCTCTTATGCACACGCAGAAAACTTTGCTGTCTTCTGCCAGGTTAGATTTTATTTAAAAAACAATGAAATATAAATGCATAATTTTAAACCCTCCGTCTGTTTTTCTCTTTGCTTGCCTCATACTGCACATGTACTGCTGTATTTGAGTGTGTGCCTCTGACTTTGACTGTGTGACCCTGCCTCGTAAGACATTAAAAGAACAGCCTTTTTGCTTTAATGGAAAAGTGTCATTACTGTCATTGTCCATACCCCCCTACCCCCTCCCCCCACACTGGAGAGACAATGTCTCTCACACGCACTTCCTTAGGTACTTGGGAGACACTGTTCAACAGCAGCACAATCGAGTGGTATGTTGAGCCAGCTGCATATGTGTGTGTGTGTGTGAAGGGGCAGGCCTGGGCTAAGGACAGACAGAGGTGTACCATATGGCTGGAGAATGGCTGTCTGCAGGGGATTGTTTCAACAGTGGCTGAAGCACTCCCCCTCCTGCACCAGCACTCTGAATACACTCCCCAGGGCCGGAGCAGATCCACTGAGGGAAAGAAAGGGCTTTGTTAGCCAGTTGCAGCACCAGTCTCTCTCAGCCCCCTCCTTGCTCCTCATTTACAGGCAGAGAGTGATCACTGGCCTTAGGCTTTTTAAGTTGGCTTTATGAAAGCTTCAACCCGGAGGTGGTTATTCAAGCGATAGAAAGAGGCGGTTAGATACACTGGCAGAGGGGAAGTGCCTCACTTGATGTTAGAAATAAGGTCAAATAAGCAAGTAATACCTGGGATTTATATCAGAAATGACATTGTGTTTTTCATGTCATAATTTCATCACGTCATCTCAAATCAAACAATTATCTATATCTATTCTTAAAGACATTTTCTGGATAAATTTTTTTGACAAATAGTAAACCAGACACAGTACACCAGCAAAATAGTCATTTTGATCACAGTAATAAATAATAGTAATAATAATAATAAATAATACAGTTTCAAAAGAAATTAGTGCTATAATGGACAAGCATCCATGCAGCACTTACTATACACTGTTTGTTGTGGTTTACAGGATCTGCATTTGGTCTGAATATGGTTTTTAATGATACATGCAGTTGTTCTGTGCTCTAGAAGAACTTGATATCCATGATGTATAAAGAATAGTAGTGATGAACCAAAATAATTATTGGACAAAACAAAAATTCAGGACACACTGGGTCAAGACCTACAATAAAAAAGCTGGCTGTGATTTAAAATAACTTCTACAAAATAAACTAGTCAGTGTAGCTATATGCACTACAATATGTGCCATGTAATCCAGTGCGCTTCGCAGCATAGAATGATTGGTCATCCAAACCGATGAATTTCACTGTTTTTATTCTTTGCGCTTTGTGACTTTTAGGTATTTCAAAAGGTTTGGTGTTTTAGCTGGCATTGCTCTCTCCTTCTGTTGTTTTGTGTTATCAAACTAGCAGCGCAAAAGTTCCCCTCCTGATACTCAGCATGCACAATAGCTAACGCAAAAGGCACTCAAAAAACACAGAACTGAATTTGAACAGAATTTTAATTACTGTTGTGAAACATTTTTATTACCATTAAAAAGTATTCGGAAAGTTTTCAGACAATAACACATACCCCTAGTGTTTTCATTTTAACATACTGTCTTATTGCCACCTGGGACTTTATTTTAGATGGCTGTTTATTAAAAGAAAGCAAAACAAGGATATACAAATCAAATGCATGTGTTATTTGAATATTTCAGTTAAATATATAATAAACATTTTAACCTGCTGTTGTATCTGTTTGAAAGTAGTGCATTAAATGGAATTAGGCAGAACAGGCCACAGCTGCACAAGCCACATTATTAACACCTGTCAAGTAAGCTCTTAATTGGTCTATGTTGTATGTGTTTATGGTAAACAGTATTCCACTAGATGGTGCTAAGCGGAAATTCAGTGTCAGCTGGCTGTTGTAATATTGTAGACAGAGAAGAGCCTACCTGTTCATTTTACTGGTTTACAGATTGTGATGTACAAGATTGTACATTTTGGTACAACACCTTGGTGCCAGTGTTGTAATTTAGAGCTAGGGCAATATAATTATTTATTGTTATTGTGATAATTACATCACAATATGTCATCAAGGTATACCTTTTTGGAGGGGAAAACGCATTTGGGGGGGAAAAACTGTTGTGCGTTTTGCTACAAATAGAGCACAGTAAGACCTGTTTAACTGGGTTTAGAGTGGAACTGCAGTGAAACATTGATTACAAAAAATTGGAATTATAGGTTTAAATAGTATTTTAAAAGTGGTACTACATCATTTGTTTAAATTTATCAGATGTCATAAAAATTAAATATCAAGTCATAATGTATCACTTCCTAAAGTATCATGATATTAAATTTTCAGTGGTTGGAGTTGTAAATACCACAGTTGCAAGGATTGTGTTCATCTTAACAAAAGGTACTGTGCCACCATCTGCCATGATGTACAAGTAGTTGGTCAGAAAATCAATGTTTTTTCCTGCTTTGATGATGCCTGGAGAAAGAAGCAGTCATTTAAAGAAAGTGCAGCAGTTCAATGCACTGTTCAAACTCAATAGGTGGAGAGACATGCTTTTTCATTCCTTTAGGTCGGTTTAAGCACAGTTTCTTTTCCTTAGCATTCCACCCTTAAGAAGTTTAATCTGACTGCAGTTGAGGCTCCGGTGCTTGATGTTCATTGCCAATGTGATGTCAATGTTTTGATGCAGGTCTTGCCTGCAGTGTACTATTTTTAGCCCAGTGCCTACATTACCCATAATGCAGGTGTGGGGGACCAGCCCTCTCATCAGCATGCTGCCTCACACCTCTCTGAGATTACGAATCGATGTGACTGCACCTCTGTTAGCACAGTCTATCTACCTTTCTCCCTCTCTCACTCTCCTCTCTTCTTATTAAACTGCTGCTGTGATTACCTTACTGTCTTTGCCCTGCTGTTAACATAGCCTTCAAATCTGTCATTTGTTCTCTGATGTTCTCTGACATATAGCTTGATAAAATAAGCATGACAGCTTGATACTGAGGTCTACAGTACCGTAAAAACTGTCAGATCACCATAAGATGAACAGCACTGAAATCATGCATCTTTGAAAGCGAGGTCCAGACTAGAGCTTTGAATTAGGGATCATCGGCAATTATTGGCCTGACCCGGCAAATAATTGAAGTCGTTTTTCCCATTATTGGAATCAGCATATGTACCTACTTCTCTGTAGATAAAAGCATTTTTTATGCACGTGTGTCACACTTCTGTGATTTGGCACAGTGTCCTGCCCACAGTGTAACTGGGCTGGTAGAAGTGTGCATGACTCATCAAGTACAACCATGCAGCATGTCTGTAGTCTGTTTGTGTTGCCCTCCCTGTGTCGAGAAATCCAGTCAAACATGCATTTCAGTTTTGTGAGATGTCAGGAAATGAAGAAGGACCTGTTTTTGCTTGTACAGAGAGAGATGTCTACGGTGGCCCTTTAGTGAGCCAAATATGCACACAAGCCTGTAAAAGCAGTAGCTTATTTACTAAGGCCTTATTTTAAGACAGTCTAGTGTGACTTGTCTAGCCTATTGGCTCCTGACATGTGCTGAAGATGAAGAAAGCAGAGAAGAGAATGATAAGGAAAGGTAAAAAAGAGAGAATGATTCTAAGGAGAGAGCCAGTAAGAAAGAAGCAACAAGCAAATGACGCATAGTTACCTAGCCTTATTCTCATCCATCTAGACTCCTAACATGTGGTGTGAGGACTTCTCTCTCTTCTCCTTTATTAATGTTGCTCTCACACAATCTGATCTCTGTTTATCCCCCTGTTTGTCCCTTTAGTACATCCCTCAATAAATTCACTTGTCTGTGGAAATTGCTAGTGTGCTTCTCGCTGCTCTGACTTTTTTCTGTCACAGATATTTGGTGGAATCTGACTTTGATGTGACGTGAATTATTAAGAGCAGTCTTCGCTACCTCAGACCACATGAAACCAAGGCTTTTGTGCTCTAATCTTTAACTACAGTGAGGAAAATAAGTATTTAAACAAACTCAGTGTACCACCCTGCCCTACTCTGCACTAAGTATTAGCATACTATCAGAAATCAAAGGGGTGCCATCTATCTTTATTGTGGGGCTGTTTTTTTTTTAAACTGTGCAGCCTAAACTAAAGACCTAGCTTTAAAACTCACATTTTATCACTAGTATATGCAGACAGAAAGATGAACTATAGCAAAACGTATTCCCTATGATCTTATAGTCAGGGTGGCTATGGGATCACTGGGAATCAAAACACAAATAAATTATTAAAAAATCATACATAGTGATTTCCAGGGTTTTTTTTAGATTATGTCTCTCACAGTGGACATGCACCTAAGATGAAAATTTCAGACCCCTCTATGATTTCTAAGTGGGAGAACTTGCAAAGTCGCAGGGTGTTCAAATACTTATTTTCCTCACTGTATACTGTTAGGCCAATAAGATTTAGCTTGACCAGCAAAACAAATATATCCCACACTTAAATTTGATTCCCAGTGATCCCATAGCCACCCTGACTAGAAGGTCATAGGGAATACGTTTGGTATAGTTCATCTTTTTGTCTGCATATACTAGTGATAAACTGTGAGTTTTAAAGCTAGGCCTTTAGTTTAGGCTGCACAGTCAAAAAAAAAAAAAAAAACAGCCCCACAATAAAGATAGATAGCACCCCTTTGATTTCTGATAGTAGGCTAATACTTAGTGCAGAGTAGGGCAGGGTGGTACACTGAGTTTGTATGATATATTGATACACATTGTAGCGTTCGATGTAGTATATGTTACTGTATATGAACCGAAAAGCTGTGCCAGCGCATTTTTCCTCTCTGACACCCTCTGTGCAGCCCTGCTGCTCTCCCACCCACCTTATCTCTGTGTGCGTGACTTTTTCAAGTTTGACTTCTTCTGTATGTCGTGCCAAATAGCAGGCTTGTGATTGGTCATTTTGTGTGTCAAATTTCCTTTTTCTGCAGTAAGAACGAAGGCAGTTCTTGGCCACATTAAGTGATAAAAGATAGGAAGAGTCTGGTACCTTTTCTAGAGCCTCTCTTACTACAAGACAAGTTCAAAACTAACACTCATGCTCATACATTTCTTTTTGTGTTTTTGTGTTTCATTCCATTATAGATCACTTCAAGAATGGTCTTGTTTATATGTTGTTGGAAGTGAGCTTTATACATGCAAGCAATTTCAAAAATAATGATAAGTAATTATCAATACAAACATTATCAGAGAACGAGAACTGAATTGTTTTTTTTTTTCATTATACACTCATTATCATAAAGTTGTAGAGGTTTGTAATGATCTGCAATAATCCATACCATGCAGCTTGAATATGTTCATATGCAGTTCTTGAGGATTTTGTAGTGGGGTTTGATGTGGAGTGCCACAGGCGCTCTGGACGTGTGACACATGACAACAAACCGTTCGTGTCAAAACTACCCACTACATTTCATTGCTGTCTGTTTGCTGCCTTCTGGGTAACTACTATTTTGATGATGATTGTGTGTCAGCTCATAATCAAAATAGGATATATAATACTTTCCGGTACCACTTTCCAGTCAGTAACATATGGCTACTGTCAAAACACACGTCTGATGCTTAAGAACTTCCTTCCAGCTCCTTAAGTCCTGCAGGGAGGGCTATCCTGAACATACCTACTGAGATACAAATGAAAAAAAGCACATCCACAATTGGAAATACTTGGAAAGTTAAATTTCACAATTGATTATTCTATTTAAAAAAATTAAATAACATATATATTTTACCTCCCAGAAATCTGTAGGCCTTCTCAGAAGGCCTGGAAGACCCTACAGGTTCCCATTGCCATATTCAATGATGCTAGCTGAACAATGCTTTCTGTTAGATCAAGAGGACAAAAATATTTGTAAACTGTAAATAAGGTGAAATATGTTAAGCATAGTTTAGATCTTGGAGAATTGTTAGTTTCCAGTATTCCCTTTTTCTTGATTTCTCGTCACACTGACATGTTAGTTACAGACTACAGTTCATGCTATACTGATAAATAACTTTTAATAAGGTTCTTTTGCTGCATTAACCTACTTATTTTCTTCAGCTGTGTCAAATGGAATCAGGCAGCAAAGACGATATTTAGAAAAAAGTTAACATCTTACTAGGTTCAGCTGTTCACCTCAGTGGCTTTGAGTTTTTCTCCTTGACCGCTGTTTCTCTCTTGTGTTCCCGGGAGTCCCGTCCACAAAGTGCTTTTTTACTCTAGGCATTAACTGTTCTCCATTATTAATGAGCATGCCGTGCTGTGGGGCAGCTTTACTGAAGTTCGTGTAGCCCACAGGACTGCTGTCAACAGGTCATTGAGGATGTTCTGATAATCCTTCGTCTTAGTTAGGCCACGTCTCTGGATGCTACCTTCACTTTGACATCACGGTCGCAACTGAAGGTGGTGATCTAGTTCAGATAGAGAAGCAGAAACTTTGAAGGAACCCATGTTATCGTTAGAGTGTATTTTGAAGTCTTAAGCAATATAGTGGAAAAGTAGGGCTCAGTATGATCTCAGCGGTGTCCAGGGTGCACCTGGAGCTATTGTAGATGGCTACCACTAATATTTGGCGATCTCTGCCTGCGATTTCTATTGCATTTGTGTTGAAAGACTCTTGTGACTCAGCATACAGCTTTCTCCAGCCTTTATTGAAGCTGCAGTTCACATTTGCGATAATGACCAATTCTTACTACTGTTTGAAGGCTTAGCTCAGCAGGTGACAGAAGGCTTCAAAAGAATACAAAGAAAAAAAGCTGCTCACTGTTTGAAAGCCACCAGAAAATCCCTGGGGTTCGCAGCAATGGAGCGACTGTGGAACTCTGGCACACTTGCTAATATTCCACACTAATTACATCATTCCGTGTGAGTCTTCACACTTTGTGCCAGCCCGCTTTTTGTGAATAATGAATTAACCAAAAAATAAAACCAGCATGAATTAGAAATGTGCTAGCCTCATTGTGATGAAGATCTCTCCATGTTATGGCGGCATGTATGTGGTTCCTCAAAAAATAATGTATGCTTACTAAGAACATGTAAAGATCTCAATAAACCATTTAATGCAGACAGTACACATTAAGACTGTTTTAAATATAGTGCGGCCTCATAATCAATGTGTTTTTACTAAAGAGCGATCGAGGGTGGATCTAACATCTAGGAGTTAAAATCACAGTAAGTGTGTGTTTTAGCAAAGCACTAATTATATTTTCTACTGCCTTTTGACTTATGTGCCTGCTATATAATGTAGCCAGCACAAATCAGACATCTGACCAGTATGCTCCTTAAAGCAACTTTAGTTTGGTTCCCTCCATTAATGTCACCCATTTTGCTCACAGAGCTGGCCTGTTGAGGCCATAACAAATCCAGGAGATTCATGTATAAGGCTTACAGCGGGTTTTGTGGTGGTGTTGTCCTAGAATTTATACTCACCGGTGATATTAGGATTGAGACAGTTGTTAGCCAGTTTGTACTTGCTGGTGTTCTAAAGGCAGGGGTACACAGTGATACAAGGACATGTCAATAACTGCATATATGAAATATGTTAGCATCTGGCAGATGTTTCTATTTAAAACTGGGGCCACTTTAAAAGGATGTATTTTATTATGTTTTTATTTAAATCTGAAAACAAAGCCAAATTTGACAAGCAAAATTCAGATGAAGTATTTAGCATTCTGTGCTATTGCATTGACACTATTCAAATGAATGCAAAACTTGGGACTGTGTTAAAGGAATTTTACTCGTTTTTCTAGCGTGTCCACATTATTTCATTTTTAGGGTGTAAGGAGAGTCTTTCAGAGTAGTCTGTCTGAAATGCTGCATTCGAAAGACAACTAAGGCAGACAGAGGAGGTAACCGTATCACAGTTCATCCCAGTTCTGTCAGATCTCATCAGATAATGTTTGATGTGTGCATTTGAACATGAGGGTGTAAATATCTACCCCACCACAGTTGAAGTCTTCAGGAAATGATGCATTGCATCGTGAAAGTTTGTTTCAGTTTGTTTAGATTATTTTGGTACATTTTAGAATGATATATTGTCCAATTTTATCAATCATAATTTTAGCTGCCTCTTTGGCTGCCTCTTTGTCTCCTAAAGTGTGGTTTTGTGAAATTACAGTTTTTAAGCAGTAGGCAATGCTAGAAATATTAGCTTAGCTTTTTTAAATGTTTACATTGGACAAATGTATATACTGTAAATACTGTAAGTGACATTCCAAAGTTGCATTAAATAAATAGTTAACATTTATTTACTTTGGCATGTGTACATATTGCACACAAATAAGTAATAAAATATGCATTAAAATAGTGTACAATTGCTGCCAGAAAGCAATTTGTCAGCCTGTTATTGGTAGGTTGTGTTATGCAGTGAACAGACAGACCTGTTAACTGAGTATGCAAGCAGTAGCATGTGTGTGATTTATGTGATTACCCACCAGAGAAAATGTAATTGAGTGCCTCACAGGGAGGTGTAGTGTTTCTACAAAGTAGATTAGCAGCGATCCAGCAGTCTGTTTCTTTAGGAGTGCAAGTGGTGGCAAATGGATGCATGGGGTCTCCTCAGCTGACCACGGGAGGGCTGCAGAATTGTGGCAACCGTTTTGATGAAAGCCACAGTCTCACTAGATATTTCTTTTTCCATGTTGCTGCTTGCTAACCATAAACAATGATGACACAAAAGTGAATATGATTATATAAGGTACTTACACATACACTGCCACGTCTCATATAACCTCACTTTTCCAAAATGATGTACTGAACAGGACATAAACTGTACAGGAAGGGGGAAAAATGACCTTTGAATAGAGGTTAATGGAATAAGATTTTCATAGTAGTCTAACAGCATTTCTATGGGTCCATTTGTCATGAGATTTCACCTAATATGAAGAGCTGTTGATATTTTTGATATCTTTGTTCTGACAGTGACACTATACTAGTCATAGCACAATACTGTGTAAAAGTGGCGACAGTGGGCAGACTTGTGTGCAGCTGCCTATACCATGAGCAAGCTGGCTAATGTTCAACCTTGCTCATAAGCTAACGCCTCACAACTTGTAAGTGTTGCTGTTCCCAAGTCGTCCCTTGAGGGAATGCCACTTCATAAGCAGTTTGTATAGATGTACTTAATGAAGTGGCCGGTGGGTGTATATACATGTTTGTGCAGTAACATAAACCATCAGGCTTTGGCATTATGCGCAAACGTATGTAAAACATATAAAGTATGTACTGATGTAATTATATACTTTGTGGGCCTTTTCACTCTTATCTTACTGACTATATGCATATTTACATACTGTTTGTCATTTATAGACAGCAAAACAGCTGATGTGTCATCTTTCTTTTGTTATTTAGCTCAGGGTGTACAGCATGTCTACTTTTAGGCTGTCCCATTCTTCTTTTTTCAGATTGAGGTATGGGGCAAAATGGCTACTCTTTTGGAGGGTTTTAGGTTAAGAAGTTAATAAGCCTTTTATGGCTGTCGTTAGTAACCTCAATGAAGTTTTGAGAATCCTGCCAGTCATGTCCTGAGCGTTTAGCGCCTCTAAAGCTACGTTATAGAAAAATATAATAAACCCTTTCTAATGCCTGGGATGTTATTTCGCGCTTTTTTAAAATGAACTTACATTACATGTCAACACTGTAGAGGTTCTTGTGACCCACACAAGCAACCACAGAAGCTTCCATGATCATGAGACGTTACTAATCTGTTTTTTTCCAACTCACCTTGTTGGAAGCTACTAAGTGTCTGATGAGCAGAAAGTTGCAATTATATATATATATATATATATATATATATATATATAGTGTTTATTTTGTAGATTACTGTATATGACTCATTTTCTGAAATGACTTTACTGAAGGTGATTCTACTCTGAAAATCCTTTCCAGCCAGGGACTAAGCTTGTTACAACTAAAAGACTCTGTTAAGACTTTTTTATGGCGTGATGCATAGAACCACTGTGTTTCATCTTTTAAACCACTGAGCTATTGCATCCAGTGTCTGATAATTGCCTCAGCACACAACATTCTGTAGTTAGGTTCAAATTATGATTGTGCTTTTCAGTCTGTGTCTGTTTGACATTTGTGTGTATTTTGAGCCCCATTTACAGGGTGGGAGATTACGCATTTTCAATTAGCATCTTCAGCATTGTAGTTTTTCCCCCTCGGGGCACAACTTGGCAGATTGCACCGCTCTTCTTTTGCTGCTTGTACCGTCCCTGGTTTTGCTGCTTCCGTGTTGCATTGCACACTGATTGACAGTGAGCTTCTGCTTGTTTCAGATGGGGGAAGAACAAAGCCAGCCTGAAGGATTTTCACAAGTTTGTTTACAGGTCAAGATACAGAAACGTTTTCTTTCCGCTAGAAGAAAGTTCGATTTTGATAGCCAGTGTTGAGCGTTTATATGTCTCTGCAGAGTGGCAGGATCTGGTCCTGTTTAGTAATGTAACAGGCAAAAAATGTGTTTTAATTATTTTTTTAAACAAATGTTTTGGTTACCTTTTTATTGTTGACCAATTTTTCTGCTACACTTTAAATGCCTCGTTCTATGTGTGGAAAATGGAACTCAAGCAGGTGTTAATGACAACTGGGTGTGCCAAAGGCCGTAGTGTGAGGGAAGTTGCTGAATTTGTAGGCCTTTTCTGATACATGTTTAATACCTGAAGGTTTCATGCTGTAATAGAATACAAGCATCTTATGGGTCTACCAGCAGTGGCAAAAATCACAGTCTACATGGGAAGGCAATCATGAAATCTGGCCCAACTACATAAAGCCTTGATGTAAGGTTGGTTAAACATTCATGTTTTTATTACACACTTTTGGGTACATTTCAGTCTCCTTTCTTGTTCAGTAAACTTAGTACATTTTTCTTTAGATAAAATCCCAAACATTAGTGGAGTGCAGGTCACTGTTGTTGACTTCTAATTCTGCAACACAGTAGCACTGCTCAGTTAACCCATTCAATTTTAAAAGTCTTTTGTAATGAGCTTATAAATAAAACATGTCAGAGCAGGGATAGACTAAACACTACATTTCTGAACCCTCCAGACACTACTGAGACCACTGGCTTAGAAATAATCGTAATATCAGAAATGTCTGATAGCATCACTAAGACTCATGAGCATTACAGCATTTCAGGTGCAGTGATCAGAATGAAATGTTACATGATGTTACCCTGATTTTTACTGTAATGTGTGGTTTTTGTGTTTTCATTGTAAATCCCAGGTTTCAACAGAACAGATTAATAGTAGTTATTTTACATTAGCTGATGTTGGTTCTGTTTTTTAGTTGAAGGTCCAGATTGGTTAAGTATATTGTTTCTGGATGAATGTGTAATGAATCACCAAAAACTGGCCTAACCAAGCTCAAATTCAAAACCTAATCTTTAAATGCAGATGTAATACAGAATGCTAAAACTCAAACAAACAACAGTCGGTGCATATTCATAGTTATAATAATGGCACATACCCATGGGCTGAGAATATATGTTTTCCAAATGTGTGCATAATGTTAGTGGATAGAAGGCTCTCAGAATAGAGAGTCTGTGCTTAGAAATGTTGGTGAGGGTTAACCTCATGGCATATGCGCCTAGAAAATGTATTGTTGTTTGTCCAGCCTTTTCTTTCATTTACATTCCTGTCACTGTTTGACCAAGAAAAACAGAACGTCACTTCACAATGAAACCTGTTGACAGAGTGTAAAGCGACTTTTAACGGAATTCGTTATGTGTCTGAATTACACCCGTCAGCATGTTTGGTTCTAATTATGTTAGAAATTGAGTATTCTGATTACAGTACAGTAACACTTCATTAGAAATTTCAATATTATCACTTGACAAATTCACAGCTTTGCAAAACATAGACGTTCAATGCATTTGAAGCTTGTGAGAGACACTCAGGTGGCACCTTTACTTTGTATGTGTGCACAGTTCAGGAGGACTCAGAAAGCCTATTGGTTTTTTATTAGGCTCTCTGCTTAGCCATATAGCCTAAGTCCAGTTTACCAAGCCTAAACCTAGCCTAAACAAAGCATTTAACTTTTACATAATTCACATAAAATTTATAAAAGCATATCTGCGGCCAAAAACTGTATATCATGGCATTCTTTTTTGACAACATTATATTAGAGTAATCTTAGCAATGTTAAACTAAATGTCATGAATTACTTATGTAACTGCATTTAATGTGAAGTGAGTGTGTAGGAAAACAACATAAAAGTAATAATTAATCAGCATTATGTTAAACGTGTCTGTGAATTAGCACTTTTAAGTATTACATCTGTCCTTTATAGAATAGAATGCTAATTACAAAAGAATGACTAAACTGTAATCCCAGTGTTCTCACTCTACCTCAGTCAGTCAGTTGCTCTTAATCAGCATAGATGCAGCCAGCTCTATGTGTGTAAGTAGCTTAGAGAAGAGGTTAATGAATTTAATTGTGATTGGGTCAGTATAATTTCCCTCCTGTGTGTGTGTGTGTGTGTGTGTGTGTGTGTGTTCGTTTCTGTGTCGGACACCAGCCCAAAACTCGTGCAGCCTCTTTAGGTAGATGACACTTCTCTGTCCTTGAATGTCAGTGATGCTGTGCTATGCTTGTCTCCATGGCAACGTGGCTTGTCGTCAGCATCCCCAGCTGTGTGTGGCGCCATGCATGCCTAGACTCTACGTCCCATGCTGCTCTACTGCCTTAATTCAGATTTCAGTGTTTTTTAAAAAAGATATCTTCCTGCTTTACGCTGTGCTGAGATTCTGCTTTCCTTTATCTGTGAAGAGAAAGACCGGAGAGTGAATCTAAAACCTCACTTTTTCTGATACATGTTTAATACCTGAATGTTTCATGCTGTAATAGAATACTAGCTGTCTGACTATCAGCACCACCAAGCAAAGACTGATCATGCTTCATTTGTCAAACGGTTGTACATAGGCAGGAGCTAAACCATTGAGCTCTCTAGCTCAATATTTATCAAATAGAGTAAGAGACAGGTGTGTTCTGACATTGTGTAAGGTAGTATGGTGATTTAAATGGCTGCTACTGTAAAGCATACAATACTATATTCAGCACTCCATTGATTGTTTTCTATCACAGTTACTGCAGTATTAATATAAAATATATATATACAAATGTGTAATAAGCACTAATGCATTTGAATTCATTTCACCAAGCTGAAATCATCACCCTCACTGCTACTGTTCTTGATCTGTAGTTTATATATGTGTAGGGGTGTAAACATAAAGTGTGAACGGCTGTGAAAATTTACAGTACAATACGTTTTGCCACACTTGCCCATTACAACATGAATACAGACATAAAAAGTGCAAGATCTATATTGTATGTTGCTTATTTGTGTTTGTAGCAAACGCATATGTTGTTTCAGGCCTGAGCTTTAATCTTCTACCTTCTGACTAAAAGTCATTCCTAGCAATCCAAACCCAAATCCAGGATTGTATATATTGTACTGAATACGGGATATCACAAAGCATGTCTCCTAAGAGTAGCTAAGTGCCCCTATGTGACTGCTTGCCAGATATGGGGTACTTGAGCTGTCAAACGAAATGCTACCGTCTATACTTAATGACCATCAGCACGTTCGTCACAACTTCCTTCTGGTCCTCTCACGAGACAGTAATAGCCAGTAAAGACAGTAAAGGCAGCAAAGTCACGTGAGCAGCAAGACCTGGCACATTCAGTCATTTATTCTCAGGCAGTTATTGCTGCCATGAGGAATTGGCTCCATACGTAGACCCTGCTAAAACCACCAATAAGACCTCAGCGGTCACTTCCCTACACAGGATTCAATAAGAGCCGTAAGCCAAGCAGCAATGTAAGCCAGTTGTTCGGTCATAAAGCAAGCATAGACACTTTAGAGAATGCCTTCGAATGAATGTGTGTGTTCTGAAGCTACTGTGTTAAGCTGTAATAGGATCAGTGTTTTGGGCTCTTCATATGGGATCTGTGTTTTGGGCTCTTCATTGGTGGCAGCTCCCTGCTACTCGAGAGAATGGTGGAAGTGTAAGCCTGAAAAAAATCCTTTACAGGAAAGACGATGTGCATTGACTCAAATATGGCTGCTTGACTCGACTTTCATGATGTGGAAAGATTATTGGCATAGTACATCTGAAACAGGAAACATATTGCCTCTGTTGCACCTTGATCAGGTTCCGGCAGTGCATTCGAATCTGCTGCAGTTTTACCGTGTGTTCTGTTTGGACCCGATAGGAAAGTACAACAATAGGCAAAGCAAAACAATTTTATTTCTCGTTTTATCATTTGCCTTTGATAGAGTTGCTAGCAGTTTGAACCAGAGAAACAAGGTGATATTGTGGTCATATAGATGTTGAGGATGTATGAGGTCATTTTAGACCTAAAACTAAATTGTTTTTAATTTGATATTTCTTGTTATCATATTCATAAATTAAAGTTCTCTCCACTCTTTTTAATTTAGTCTTTTGTTTGATTCATGTTTGATTTATGCAGTCAATGTCTATATAACCAGCCTTTTATTCACTGTCACCATGCTGGCACATATCCTCCACTTCCCTGCAGAGTGTGGTATTGAGGTGCATGTGTGGGTCTCTGTATGTGAACGTCCCTGATTACCTCTATGAGCTAAATGTCCATATATAGATCCGTTCCTCTACTTGCATTAACCCTACAGCTTGACTGTCTGTGCTCAATGTCATGTTCTGTTCAGCTGGAGGTGCTAATAGGTGCTTTACCATACAGACAGCCAGATTAGCGTGCTGTGTATTCAGTAACATTTATTGCCAGTAGGTTTTGTTGTATTTTTTACCCAAGGTTTTCTCAGCTTAACAATGGAAATGAAAACTGAATGGGTCATGGAGCTCCTGAAGGCTCGCCAGAGAGTGGGAATGATTCATTAAAAAAAAAAAACCTCCTTGATACTCATCCACCCCAGAGCAGGGATTAAGATTTGATTGGAAGTATCTGTCAATTAAGACTATAATGGGGATGTTAAAAGGAAGCAAGAGGCTCATTCGGATGGATTAAATCAGATTTAGAAGTGGTGAGAATTTTTTCACGTGATGCTGAAGGCAGCCCACGGGTCTGTTCCCATTGGCTCAGTTTTGGGCTTTCTGCTTCCCCATTGGCTGTCTTGTCATTTTTTTCCTTTAAGCCATGCTTACAGAAAGCAAGAGTGGGAACTGGAGGACAGTTGCAGCTTCCCAAATTTCAGGTGACTAGAATGACCTTGATGCCTGATGTGACTCCTCACTCTAAGTCTCACTGTCATTCGTCATTAATTCATGATGTTGTGACTTTGTACTAAGGCTGATGTGGGTGCAGAGGGTGGACACCATGGCAAGGCATAAGCGTTTCATTTTCCTTGAGAGTTAGTGACAGGGGCCTGTAGCCCCTGGAGGGTGAACCTGCATCCCCTTCCTCACTTCTTATATAAGCCTAATTCTGTTGTCAGTGCAGAAGCAAAAATAGCAATGGCTGTGTCAGCATGCTGGGCTGCTCATGGCTGTGAAAGGTATAAAAATGTAAAATACAGAAATTGACAGAGGTATCAGGGATACACGCCTGTCCTGTTCCTGGCCCCTGTTTTTCACTTTCTTACACACACATTATTTTTTATTCTTCTTGCCTGTTTCTAGACTAAGGAGGAGACATTCAGGTGGATAGACCAAAGTGGAGTTGACAGCTCTTCACAGAAACACAGAGGCCTCTTTTGTTTTTGCTTTAGCTTTTGATGGCTGTTAATTCCCCAATGATTTATCACGGCCCAGCCATCTCCATCTGTGAAGGGAATTAGGGAGAAGGTATCCTGACGTTTGCAGAAACAGTGTGGAAGGGGCCTCTGGAGCGTGTCCTCATTTAACCGTTGTCACCCCTTACTGTGCCTCGTAGCTAATAAAATGAATCGCTATGAGACTCATGATGGAGACAGATTCACAGGAGTTCACAAGAATACAAAAGATGTGACATTAATGTCCTGTGACATTGTGTGACGTGTTAGGTGAGAAAGGGAGAGTGAGAGAGAGACATGGTGCTTACAGAGATGTTACTTAGGATGATTATGATGTATGATGTTGTATTTGTTTCACCTCCATTCAGGGCTAAAATCAGTCAGGGATTTCAGTACTGATTCCTCTGTGAGTATTTGTATATGTTTCAAACTTCAGATTATATCAGCAGAGCTTCTAGAAGCTCACTGACCCCTGCTTAGATGAATTTAACAGCATCCCACAGGTGATATGGTTTTCTGACTTTGGTTTCCTGCCTGTGCTTGTGTGAGCTACCAAAGCCTGGCATTATCAAAATGCAACTGTATGAGACTGTCATTGATGACTAATAAAATGCACCTTGATGTAAAAAGGAAGAATAAGGCAACCTTAAACCATTGTTCTAAGGTCCAGTTCCAGTCCTCACCCTGCAGTCCTGCCCATTGTAGGCATTTTTGAGGGAAGACAGGAGTTAGCAAAGATACTCTCGCTGGTCTGTGGCTACACAGCACCATCTGCAGCAGGGTGTGATGCAGTGTGTGTTATGACACATTCCTCCTGTAACCATTATGAAATTCAGCGACCTGTTCACGGTAGCCTCTCTGTCGGTTCAGGCCAGATGGGTTGGCATTAATTGTCCTAGCACATAGATGAGCCCTGGGCACCCAACTCACTGTTGCCGGTTTGTTCGTTTGTTTCTCCCAGGTACACTGTTAACCAGAAGCAATGCTCAAGGCTTGCTGTTTCAGAGATGCTCTGACCCAGTCATCTGACCGCATCAGTTTGGTCTATGTCAAGTGTCTGGTCAGGTTTTTACGCCTGCCCACTTCTTCTACATCAAGCTCAGACCTTGCCATGCGCTGTTGTTACAAGATAATCAGCATTATTCGCTTCACCGAGATACATGTAGTGTTCTAAACGTGATTTTAACAGCAATAATGTAACGTAAACGTCAAATTAAATATGACATTACAGTGTGAGAACATACTCAGAAGCTGTGAAACCATTTCTGCTATGTGACTTAAGCAAATATCTGATGAAAATGCAACATGCTAGTATGCCAAAGTGTTGATGTAGAATATCACTGTATCTGTTATTATTGAATATCAGACCATGTCTAGATGTGTACCCATTTCAATTCTTTTCCGTTCCCCTCCCATGCATTAGTGAGTTACCAGGGTGCCAAGTTCCCTGGTCTGAATCTTCATGCACCTGCTCCACAGCCATAACTATCCTGCAAGCATCTTTCTATCTAGAGGATTTGCTGTTTTCAAACCAGAGTCGTCATTTCTCCTCAGCTACATTTGCCTTTCTAGCTGCTTCACAGGTGTTGTTTTTCTTTTGCCAGTACTGTGCTGCTCAAGTCCTACGTCTGGGAGGCAGTGGAGGCTGTGACAGGAATGAGAAATACTCGAGAGCAGTCTGGGGGATTTACCCGCTATCAGTCGACCCAGTCAAATTGTCTTGTTTCCACTGCACTCAAAGCCACCACTCATTCTTGCTGCACGGTTATAAATAACCCTGGGTGTGCATCTGGATGCGTGTCTTCAGGCTGTTTGAATTAGCTGTCCAACACAATATGGGTTCTGAATGCCAGTTTTTGTTGTCAAATTTTTGTCCAATTATCTCCACAGTGTTAGTCATCTCCAGTTCCCACCAGCTGCCTGAATCTCTCCAGTACTCTACCCAGTAATCGCAAACACTGAAGGCAAGCACATCTTTTCTCCAAGACTAGTAAAACACCACAACAGTAGGGGATCTTGGAGGCCTGGCAAACAGCCAGGACTGCCCAGCCATGTTGTATATCAACAGGAGGAAAGAAATACGTTTTTCTTACTAACCAGAAAGCACTCTTCTGCAATGCCAGAAATGGAGGACTATTGTGTTGTCAGCGTTGTATGGAACATTCAAAGCTACTTGGGAACCCCAAATTTTCCTTTTTTTTGTGTAGTCTGAGATCTAGCTTCATTGGCATATCTGATAGTGTCCTTGTGCTTTGCTCTGGATAAGATGGGAGAACAGCAGTATTATATTTTGTGATACTCTTATCAGTTTATAAAACAGTAGCAATTTTGTAGTTTACATGTAGAGATTTGTGGCCAAACGTTGTTAATCTAGACCACTAGATTTTGTAATGTATCTCTAGCCATTACACTAGGAGTTACACTAAGACGTTAGTCCAGTCCAATGTAAACAAATAGTGTGGAGCACAATACCAAAGTTAGCTTTAGCAAATGGAATAGATTATTTTTTTACTAATACTATACTATTAACCATCTTCCCTGAAATATATTTTTAAATATTGCAATATATATATCCTTGCTTACAGTATTGCAGTATGTAACATTGTTACATCGTAACCCCTGCAACATGATACTTATGGTATTGCTATGTTCTTGCCAATATACAAGACTAGTAGCTTGTATAGTGCCCTATGATTTCTGTTTTATTTCTTTCTGTTTTTACTTTTATTGATAATAAAAATAATAATATCGTATCATATCCTCATTTTTTACCTGTTTCTTAGACTGCATGTTGTCCCAATATGCAAATATATGTAATTAATTAGAGTATAAACATTACAAAAATATTATGTCATGAAGACATTTTTCAGTCAGGTGCTTATTTTGGTCATGGGAGAAAATCTATGTGTTTTGGCTAATTTACTCTGTGGGTGCAAGCGAGGACTGTGCTGTAATATTGATACAGCCAATAATATTGATAAGCTCATGGCCATGTGTAACGATGCTGTAATCCCTGTGACAGTATTTATGAATTTACTTGTATATGGCATATATTTGCACAAGTAAAGCCAATACTTTATTAAGTTCTAAAGCACAGTCTACTGCATGATAGATGTGTGCTCTAAAGGCTAACCTACAAAGGTAAGCTTTATAGGTTTTGTACATCTGTTGCATTTTGCATTGTATTGTATTGTATTATGCTGTTGCTGACAGTACCCAGTGCAAGCCAGTTTCTTCATGTGGTTTTTAACACAGTTGGACAGTGGGTTTTCTCCAGATTGGTCAGTGCCCTTTTGGAGCAGGCCTCTGAAAAAATATGAGCTTTTCTTAAAGGGCATCCATCTTTTTGTCTGCTTTAGGTCTAAAACAGTGTTGGCTGATGTGTTTTCTGCCAAAGATATGTTCTGTACGTAGTTGAAAAAAGCTCAGCGAGCACCACAACCGTTGTTTCATTTGTTGGTTTTTGCTTCAGAGAAGACTTTGGTGTAGGCCCTCTGAAGTATTGACAAAAAGGCCAGTAATCTCCTCTTCTTTGCAGTCTTCTTCACCAGTGATCACCAGTGATGTGCAGCTCACAAATGTATAATGTGATGTTACATGTATGCCTTTGAGCATTGCACATGCTTTAGGCAGTTTGCATTATTAGTGACAGTAAACCACAACATAATTAAAGTTGTTGCTGTGAGAGCTTACTATTTGCCTAGAAGAAAGCTGAGTAGTTGCAACCTCTTGGATAATAAAATCTGTCAGAAAGCATATGTCCTTAGCACCTGTACTGCAAAAATAAACCAGTAATAATCCATTACATACATATTAATGCTTTTATTTTAACACTCTGCAGCACTTTGTAGAGAAACATATCGTGCATATAGGGCAACACGTTTGCCTATAATGTGATTACTGATAATGACCTGAATGTAGAGTATTGAATTCTGAACTTGATGTGTATCACATTTAAGAATACCACTCTTCCATTTTGGAGCAGCAGCTAATAAGAACCAGTACTGACAGAAAATTGTTCACATCTGTCTAATACCTGATCTATTTAATAACATCAAGATCAGGTCAAGATCAACATTCCAAACCCCGCCACAAAGTTGGAAGCATACCATTATCCAAAATGCCTTGGCATGCTGAAGCATAAGGATTTCCCTTCATTGGTTCTAGACCACAGATGAAAACAACCCTGTAGCACCCTGTGCTTGATTTTGTATACTTGTAGCAAGGGGAGAAACGCCTGAATTCAAAGATTAAGAAGTGTGTCCATGTAATGTATCTTGAATCTAACTTGTATCAGCCTATGGTCACAATTTCTATAGGAAAACAAGAAGTTGTATCATTCCATCTCTAAAAGTAATAAAACACAGAGGCAATTTTTGAAGAGAAATGACACTGATCTAAAAGGAATATTTTTTAGTTCTTCAGGGCTTTTATTTTATTATTTTGTAGGGTTACAATCTCAGAACGCTTTAAGCAAACACGAAAATGATTAACCTTTCAAAATGATACATGCTGCAGAGGACAGGAGAAATGGACTGCATTTCTCTAGTACTGAGGAGATTTCAGCTCAGCTGTCTGTTACTTTAGCAACAACAATGGAGATTTTGTGGCCTTGAACTTTGGAATGGACTGCTCCAGTGCTCCAGAAGACAACTAGAAATATTTGCAGCAGGTTGTTCTTGTTCTCTGGTATTGCACTGGCATGTTTGCAGCATTTCATTAATAAAGCATGAAGCCTGGTCATTTTCGCAAGCGAGATGCTGCAGGCAGCATTTAAAACCTCTACCTCTACTTTCTAACCTATCTACATTTTTTTTGCATGCCTGTTACATGATGCTAATGCATGTAGCTACACAAGTATGTATATACTCCTGCACCTATAAGTAGGTAAAATGTTCAAAGCAGATGTTTGAATATTCTCTTTTCGTGGTTGAATGCTATCAATTCCTCTGCAATTCTGTGGCAAACCTAAATTTACATCTTTTTTTAAAGCAGTAATTTTATGCAGTTGCATTTTAGCAGTTTATCCTTGGTGTAAATGATGCTGAAACGTTTGAAAGATGTTGTCATTTTGGTAGACTATTTAGATGCAGCAAATTTTGATCTACTGCTTTACTGAGTTGTTTCAGGAAGTAGAAGGGTTGGACTCTTTAAGATGGACTGGTTAGGTAAAACAAAACAGCAAGGCAAATAATTTAGAGCAGATATATACGTGTGTGCCTGTTTTAATGATAGAAATCTATATTAAATAAACTATATTAAATATAAAAAATATATATAAACTAAGGAATTTAAGTACATATAGTAGAGAAAATGTTGTTTTTTTCTTCACTTAAATCTGGCTTTTTTTTAAAGGTTAATAGTATTTTTGAAGGTAAAACAAAAAAAGTGATGAAAGGTTATGAAAATTATTCAGGATTTCACCATTTTGCAAGTGATTTGTGACAGTAACTAATTTGGTGTTTAGAACACTCTCAGGTGGACTTGATCTACTCACCAGTCTTTTGCACAAACCTGCAGAGTCTATGCAGTTTGTAGGCACTTGCAGGAAAAGTAAATCCATGTAAAAAATTTAAACAAGAAAAATTTCAACAAGATTTATCATTTCACTCAAATTGTTTTGCTGATAGAATAATTTATAATAAGGAATATAATATCAAATGATAAACAAATGCAAATAATTTTGTAGTCTCAGGTTTTGGACCTCACTATATAAAGACAAAATCTCAAATTTGTTTCCAGACATGTTTAGTGTTTTTAGTGTTACTTAAACGTCTGCTAAGTATGAGATACATTCCAAGATACATGGTCTGATCTTTATAAGGATGTATGTTACATGTGTGTATGTTAACAGTGTATCTCACTGTTAACACAGTCTGTCGAATATGCTAAAGATACATAAACAGCCAGTTTCAGTATCCAATGTGTATCACCATATCTTCTCAACTTAACATTGTCAACAGTTGAAAATACATTACATTACATTTCCATGAGTTTTATTTCTTGAGGGTAGCTGGCACCAAAGCTGAGCACAGACATATCCCTTTGACTCCTCGTCATAGGATATTGCATTCACAAGCCCAATTCAGACATGCTAAAAATATGTGCAATGTGCAAAAGCAAATAAGTCAGTTTGTCAAAGTACTAAACAATATATTTGTGATGGCCATTTTCAAAGCTGTGTGTGTAATTTAAAAAAAGACCTACAAATCTCAAAGGGAATGGAAGCAGTATTAAATAGGGGTCAGCAAGTTAGTTAGTTTGTTTTTTCCACTCAGGAATATCAGCCTGATGCACACCTAGAATGAAATTTGATATTTGCCGTGTGAAATTTTCATGACTGCATTACTTACTCATCATCAGACATTCAATGAATATTAGAACACAAAGTGTTTTAAGTGTTATCTTTTGAATATAGTAATCAGATTTTTTTTAAAAACTTAGAAGTCAGTGATGGCTGTAAGAAAAATTGTGCTTAACAAAAGGGGCTCAGAAAGTTTTTATTTGATGCATACAAATATATTTACACAATTTTCTCTAAAACAGATATGTAGTATCAGTCACAGGCAGTGTTGAAACATGGCCCTTTTAAGTATATGGGTGCAAGCAAGAATGCCTGGATACAGACTAATAACTGTGAAAAAACTAGAACTGTGAATGTTACAGTAAAAATCTGAGCAATATGCATTCATCAGATGTTTCTGCATGACTTAGAAACAGGTTGTTTCCTAGTCTAGGCAGAGCAGTGAAATCTTTGTAAGTAGAGACCTGCAGCTGTCTGTATTTAAAATTAGGTGAAAACAGAAATGTAAAACAGAAAAGAAATTGTGTTTAACGTACTTGTTAAAAGTAAAACTTCACCGGACAGGTTATCTTCTGATATCTTCGCATCGTTAGACATTTGCTATCTATGTAAACAGCACTGAGACCATAAAAATGCATCCTATGTTTCTGAAATACCAATTTGCTTGACACTGCCTTCAAATGCTCTGGCACTTGAACTTACCAAAGAAAGGACCAAATGCATCTCTTTGCCTGATGAAGTGAGAGGATTAAGGCTTTGTATCAAGGGTTTAGATGTTTAACTGTAGGAAAGGGAATGAATTTATGTTCATTCAGTCTCCCTCTATTCTCGCTGTAACTAAAATGATCAGGATCTGACATGTGCCCCAAGAAGTAGACTGGAAAAATAATGGATGGGTTTCTATGATGTATCTCTTTGTGGCATATAGTTCAGCTCAGTTTTCATCGAAGCCAATCAATCCTGATGACTCATTTTCTGTTTAAACTTTTGATACAGACATTTGCATACCTTCTTCTCAAAGAGGAATGCAAATTTATGGTGCCACCCATGCAGCCACGCAATAAACTCAACAACGTCTATTAAGCTTTTGCTGCTGCTGTCTGTATGTAGGCTGATGGAGCAGCCTCAGTAAAACTAAACAGCAGAACAGCATGACATCAGACTGTGTGTTTGTTGTGGGCAAGTTTACAGCAGAACATGCGTGACTCTCCTTCTCCACCCACGCCACCATTGGTCTTTCAGTTCACTTGTATGTAGGCCTTGCACGGTGCTGGCTAGCTCACCTCCTTCAGGGCAAACAATGCTCTCTTTCAGCCCACCATTCATTTCACTGAGCACACGCAATCTGTTCCTCTTGGGTGCCTCTCTGTGAAGTGACCTGTCCACCGCCGTTGTGCAGTGTTCAGCTGGTGGCGCTCTGCCCCTCGTCTTTGATTTCTGTCCATTTCAAATGGGATAAAAGAAGCATGCGTGCATTCTCAAAGTTAATGCATCAGCATCGTTTGGTGCCCCAAGTTATTTCAAAAGAGCATGTAGGCGAGAACCTTTCTCACTGAGCACCCTCCAATGAGCGCGAGACAAGAAAGTGCTTTAGTCTTGAAGAGGTTTGACCCCATGGAACAGTGTTGTAATGTGGAGATGGAGATGATTAATATTAGTAAAAGGCCAATCTGATCCTACAGTGTTATCTCTGTAGTAATTTAAGCCAGGGAGGCCAAAATTGTATGCCATCCAGCTTGGATGTGATAGATTAGGAGGTAATGTAATTTTCAGTCATGGCAGTATGACTCAAATATAGCTTTACAGATTTAATACTTAAGTGCTCATAACATGTGTGCTTAGCCTAGATTAGATAAAGCTAGTTCTTACCCATGTTTTTATGTAAAACCAGCAACAGCTCCTCCAGCAAGATGATTGGAGAGATAAGTAATCAACTTCCAATAGCTTGCTTCACAAGGCAACGAAACAACACTAGTAGCTGGGAAAAGTCGACCACATTTTGAAACGGTTTTCCAAACTGAGTTTGGAATTTGAAACTGTTATCGAGTGTTTCTTTAGAAATGTTGCAGTCAGGGGAAAATTCAGATCTTCAGTCTGGCAACTTTTCCCCTAAACAGAGTTTACAGGGAGATTTTAAACTGTGAATGTTAGTTAAAGCAACAAGTATTTGGAGCAGTTCTGTTGGTCCATTCATTGTGAAATGTAAACATATTGTGAAGGGTGGCTGACAAAAAAAGCCTGTGACATAACATTTGATATTAAAACAACGTTTTAATAAACGTTAAAAGTAATGTTTGCTTCACTTTTAATTAAGTTAAATTAAATAAATGATGTGCAGAATCCAATGTTAGTGTAGCGCTAGCTCTTTCCCCACTTTAGTCCACTTGTGATGCTTCTGTTGTGTCATGTGCTAAAAGCATTTATACATGACCAAACAATTTATCCCATACATTTATTTATACTATCTCTATTCTAGTCTAGTCTATTTAGGACTGGAATGCATAGAACTTCAGCATGAATGGCTAGGTGTGCAAAGGCTTGAATACTTAACTCAAATTACATGTTTAGTTGATTTTTTTAAGTGAAAGTAAGTTACCATGTTCTTAAATATGCACATTTTCTGCAAAATATCTGTTTATTATGTTTAACATATTGAGGAAAAACAATCTTTCCCCCCCTATGTGTTAAATTAAAACACTGTTTGTCCGTGTGGAGTGAACAGTATATTTTAAAGCGTTATATTCATATAGTAAATCTTAAATACATAATTCTTTCTTCTATGACATTAGCCTTTTAAATATTAATAATACTGGAAGCCTGTTGTTAATCATGCCATGGTATTTAAAAAGAATTGCATTTTTGACACTAGAAGCAGCAGGACTAAAAGGGTTTGGCAGTAGCTTTTGCCACTCTGTCCATGCTCAGATTGCCCATTGTGCCTCATGGGAGTGTGCTCTGTTTGCGGCTGATAGAGGCCAGTGAGGGTCTCTGTTCCCATAGTGCACCTGCTCTTCTCTCAGCTGTCTTAAATGTCTCACTGGCTATGTGACAGAAGGCTGCCCACCCCCAGCACAGCAACTTCTGTGGCCTGATTCTCTCACTAAACACAGTCCCAGATGTTGCTTATAGTTCCTACTATATCAAGTGTTAAAGATCCATCACTATATTTGACAATCCTGAGTAGGAGGGAAAGCTGCCTGAGAATCTGAGTAATTTATTAATCTGATGGATCTTCACCTTCAGTGTAAATGACATCAGCACTAGTGAGCCATTGACATCTGGTGGAAAACAGATGTTAGAAGTGGTGCATTAAGTGCTGCATTTGGGTCATTTGAAAACATTTAACAGTGTCACATGCAGTCTCAAAAAAAACAAGCATACTAAATAGCCACTGGGGTGGTACCACTCACATCACTGGGGTCATACCATTGAGAGTCTTCAGTAACTTGAGGAATGTAATTGTACCATATTCCTTTGCAGATGGGTGTGATATTGGTATTGGCACCTTTTAAAACAGTATTTATTATAATTATTATATTATTATTATATTATACAATTGCATGGTGCATGGTTTTGAAAGCGTAATATTGAAAGCATAAAACAAAGTCAGCTTTCAGCTGTGCAACCATATAGGCACTTTGTTATCAGACTTTAAGGTTAATAAGACACAAATTTCCAGTGGAAAACGGGTCTAGACTGCAGATTTGACAGTAACCACAGGCTCTGATTAAGCAGCCATGATGTTGTACCACTGTAGAAAGTGTATAAGCTAAAATCTTTCCTGAGTAAGGAACATTATTTTAAAATTAGTGGCTTTGCTAATGCAAGGGTTTGATCAACCCTTCTTCATAAAGGACTAGGCCTTTTATGGATGTTTCATGAAACTTTGCACAATATTCCTTCCCTGCCTGTCTCAACTGTGTAGGCATTGTTTCAGAATGATAATAAGATAAAACATTAAATATGTTGCCTTTGTACACGTCAAAAGTACTGTTGCAACTTTTTTGAAATTGGGTTTGTAAAAATAATGAATCTAGTGCCGTTCTGTTTAAGCAATTTTCAGTTTGCTACTTTAGATTCCCAAGCAGTTCAGGCTGGATTTAGCCAGGAAAGAAGGAGCAAACCAGGAGAGATTTTCCTTCTAGGAGCCATTTGTCTTACTGAAAGGTTTGTTTATTACCTGGGCGTATTATTTAGAGCATGGGCCATAATCTACCATAGACTTGTTTTCATAGCAGTGGCACATCTTAAGAATCTCATTATTCATGATGGAGGTAGCTTCCTACTCTGAGAATGACAAAGCAGTCGCAGCGCATGTCATAAAATCCTATTTATTGAAGATACTGCAGAAATACTTTTAGAACTGTTTGACCTATAAAAACACTTTAAAAGTTAAAAGCAGTTTGGTGGATGTTGGTGGCCTTCTGACTTTTACTGCGTTCCACAGTTGAGGTTGAGAGCAGGAAAATAAAAGTCTGTATATATGGATGAAATCATAAACACATAGACCATATAGAGGGCAAGAAAGTGTGGCTAACCCTCAGCTAAAAAAACTAATGTGGCTAATTATTAATAAAAATCATGTGAGCCAACACCTTTCACTAGTGTTCATGCATTATTGGGATTTTTGGATATTCCTGTAAGGAAAATATGGATAGTCATACTGGGTATGAGTCATCACCGTGTGTGTGTGTGTGTGTGTGTGTGTTTGTGTGTGTGTGTGTGTGTGTGTGTGTGTGTGTGTGTGTGTGCGTGCGTGCGTGTGCGTATGTGCGTGCGTTCTCATCCCTTTTTTCAAACTCTCCCAGCATGCCCTCCGCAGCTATCATGTCTCTTCCAGCCATTGCAACACAGATATGTCAGAACGCATCTCTAGTGAAGTGGTACTGGTGGCTTTGCAGGCCTCCATTGCTACCATAGACCCATTCGCACAGAAGTGATGCAGAAGTTGATACAAAGTCTGTAGACAGAGTTGGTCTCTTGTGTTTAAAGAATTGCTTAATCAGTCATGTTGCTCATCATTCTTTTACTGAGAGAGTGACCGCTCTTCCATGTACAGTTTGATGTTTGCTGGCAGTTTGTGCCCATGCATTCCTTAGACTACCTCTGTTTCCTTGTTTGGCCCATATTATTAGCAATTAATGTGATTTAGATTATTAGTGTTTATCAGATTAATCCCAGCCCTATTTGTTGCTGATGACCTTGTCACAAAAGCGAATTGCCTTTTAGCCGGGTAATCTCTTTCTCGCGGGAGCTGGTTTCATCAACTCTGTTCTCCTGAGAACACAAAGTTAAACTGTCCCAGAAATAAGCCTCATTCAGAAAATGCCTTTTTTTACTTGTCCCTTTTTTCTGCCTGAAATGAAATGCATTAGATTCATAATCAGACTGCTTTTACAACATTTACTGGTACATTCGCAGACCAATTAAAATGACAATCTTCTCCACCAGCCAATCCCTCCCATTGGTGCAGGCAGAAAGAGAGACTAAATTGTGCAGCCATGTATGTCAGCGATGCATTACTACACTGCCTGATCCCTTTCCAAACTAGAGTCTTTAGGTTTGTTGCCTTTGTAATAGAGATGTCTTGAAAGTATTGCAAGGTATCCATACAGGGCTGTATTTGCAAATAAAACAAATCTGTTCCAATCCTGTAATATTTATCAACACATGCTAATGTTGTGAGATGTGATGTTAGTTTTGCATTGGTGGAAAATAAGTATTTGGTCAATAACAAACAAGCAAGATTTTCTGGCTGACAGACCGGATGAAGTCATAGCAGTAGTCGTGAGCATGGTAGACCCTGCCTGCCCTGGTTCAACTTCCACTATGTGAAGACGCTTTGAAATTTTAAAGAAGGAACTTTATGTCAGTGTCTGCATCTATATTGTTTGATGCTTGGGTTTCAGTATTGTTATTGGAATTTGAAAAGAGCGTGCTGTTGTGCAGCCTCTACTTTGAAACCAAAAACATCCAGAAAACAGAATTTGGATTGGATAGAGGAGAGTGTACTCGACTGAATAAAAGTGAAAAGCAATTGCTATGGTTTTTCAGAGATAAAACAACCTGTTTCTCTTATCATCTTCTCCCGATCTCAACCCCATCGAAAACCTTTGGAGGGAGTTGAAAGTCCGTGTTGCCCGCCGATAGACGATACAGGCCCATGTATGAGAACCAGCTTATGTAAAGAACAACTACATTTGTGTTCCCCATTTTGTCTCTCTAGAGTATAAGGCCTCTCTCATCTTTTTAAGTGGGAACCAGTAAACTAAATACTTATTCTCTGAGGAAATCTTTTTTTTTTCTTCTCATATTAGAGGTGTCTTTTCCTTACAACGTAAGACAAGCCACTACATAGCAGTACTTTCTCATCTGCATTTCCTTCAGGACCCTCAACATATTGACATATCAGTCAAGGCATGCCTGTTTTAGAACTGATTTATTTGCTGGCTGAAGACTTCTCTTGTATATCAGTCGTGGAGCTGGTGCAGAATGACTGCCTGGCAGGGACAGTGTATGTATCCTCACTGCCAGGACTAATAACATGATTAAGCTGCTGATAAATGAAGATGGCCTGGGGCATTGTTTTCTTGTAATGGATTAGTTTTAGTGAGTCAGAGAACCTGGCCCCAAAGTACATTGGACTGCATTCAGAAAGGATCTTGGAGCTGTATGGCAGATCTAAGGTCACCTGGTTCTCATTCAGTGCTGATCTTTGTCAATATGTGCTAATTAATGCACCACATCCAGAAATGGCTCTGCTAGAATGTCTTCATCAGTTAAGTCATCATTTAGTGCGTAATTATTATCTCTGCTTTATAGTGAAATAACACATTCAGTGTCAGTCTGCACTCGGCTGCCTTAGCATTCATTCTGGCCTGTGTGTCGCTTTAGTGATGAATGTTTCACAATGTTCTTGCATTACCTGAACTCAAGTGAGCCTTAAAGTGGAAACATACACCACGACGACATCTTTGGAGCACTTTGCACCTGCATATTTACATTGCATTGCAGAGGTGGTAGCTTTATGCTGTGACATGTATTTTTTCCTGAACTCAAACCTGAAAACAGGTTTTATAGGTTTTATAGGTTTTTGGTTGCTAAAATCAGTTAAAAAATCAATCTGACAGTTTAACAACAAAGTTGGAATTTATTGGTTTCACCGTCTAAAGTCCACAACATTTAGTAAAAGATTTGTGGAATCTGGAGATGAGCAGAAATGCTCCCAACTTCTTTAAACTAAAGCTCATGTGCAACCTGCAGTATGAGATCGGAGATAAAAAAGAAATATGCAATGAGAGCAGCTTTGTCTATGTTTGCCTTTAAAATAGTATTTGGTTAATGTATTGGATCATTTTTAAAGGGAATTCTGCAATATGTCAAACTTTAGATAGATAGCTAACACTATAGTAAACCAGGCATGTCAGCAAAAAATACTATTTTGATTTTTAATAATTTATTTAAATTAAACAATGTGGCCTGTAAATGTAAAAATGTTTGACAGTGAACCAAGGCATTCTGTTGTACTGTTAAGGAAGCAAAAAGTCAGTTTACAAATACATGATGGAACAGTAGCAATTCGAAATGAACAAAATTGTAATCGCAAAAGAGCAGAAGTCAAGTTGCATACCTGAGAAATATAAACAAAGGTGCAACATTGTCTGCAGACAGCAATTTAGGAAATGCTTTATGTGCACCTTTATATTTAAATCAGGTACAAGTTTGAGATCAGTCAAAAATGATTAAAACAATAAAACAATTATAAAACAGTAATGGCGTAGGTGACTGGAAACATCATCTGCTGGAGCAATGTCTCATTTGCTTTCATAGGTAATAACTGCTGTGCAATAATCTATATTTCACATGATAAACTTGTGTAATATCTCCCGATGTTGCCAAGCACATCAATGCAGTGTTTCCCTATGAGCCCTATGAACCACTTTCTATGTGTGCTAGGCTAAAGGCTACAGTTATATATGTATAAAACTTGTGAGTGCTGTTCTTCTTTTCCCCACACTTCTGTCATGCTTTCTTTATCAGTCCTCCAATCTCTGTTCAGCAACCATTGTTACCCCTTTGTCATCATCACCACACAAGAGTTTAAACATGAAGCTCCCCTTGCAGTTTAAAGATATAACTGGAGATGTGTCGTTTTAGCTTTTATGACTGAGGCAATGCATAATCATATTAGCCTACAAGCATAGCAATGGGTGGAAACAAAGATATTCCTTGTGCTGCTACTAAATATTCAGACAGCGTATCAAGGCTGGTCTAGGCTGCAGATGGCGTGTTTGATTGACAGTCCAATAGATGGACAGTACCAGGACTAAAATGGTCTATTTTGGGAATGATCAAACAGTCCACATGGAGAAAAGAGGTTAAGTAATTTAGGCAAAAGTATAATTTTAGTTGAGTATATTTTGTATTTTGTATTTTGGGGATTTCTTAAAGTGACTGAATAAATTCATGTGCGATATTATACTGTTTGATGTCCTCACCTTTATTCTAAAGCAAAGCATTAGGCTAAAAAACATGCTATGTGCTACAGTGCTTAAAACTAGAATAGCAGGCTGTTGTGAAGGGCATGCTGAGGACGTCATTCTGATCATATAAAGTGAAGTCACAGCAAATCTTTTAAAAAGCCTGTCACTCCTTGCCAGAAAGCAACCAATTTGATGGCACAGTCAAGTAACCATTGTACTTTGATTATACTGGAGTGCAAGGCAAGTGCCTCGTACACAAAGAAGCGGGATTCTCCCTGGCTTCAGAAAAAAAGTAGCACATTTGGTTTGGTTTGCACAACTTGGCTGAATGACAAGCAGATGCAGTTCAGATGGGCTTAGTAGTGTCAGTTCAGTAGCCACAGTGATCAGCTGAGGTTCTTAGAAGCTACTTTGACTATTAGGAAGCTCTGATTTGATGAGCTCAGTGGAAGGCCGTATCTGTTTACTGACTGGGTGGCATGCTTTGTGATGTAATGTATGACTAATGTTTTACTAAGCTGTTTGTTTATCTGTTGTATGAAAATTGAGGTGACGGGAACTGGTCATTCTGAAACATTAAAGCACTCTGCTGCTCATCTGTACAAACACATCTAGTCAGTGCAACAGCATGACTTACCTAATTCATGTTCCATATTCATTCTTCTCTAGCTGTGATTCAAAAACATGCCTCCATGATATATCTTGATGCTCTGAATTGAATACAGCGGTTTTTGTTGTGAGCTATTAGCAGATTTTATTAGTGGATAGCCGAGAGCCACTGTGGTGGTTCCTAACAAGTCTGGTCTTTATTATTACATAATCACCAATTTTGGAGCAACAAACTGAATGTAAATGCATGTTGAGCCATGCCACGCGTATAATGAAAGCAACGAAAGTTTTAACTTCTAATTGGTGTCATAACTTATTTGTTACATAACATTTGTTTATGGGAGCTGGAGATGTGACTGTCAGTAGGTAGCTACTCAGTAGGGATGGGCAACGTGACAATTTTTATTGCTTTTGTCATAAATTATGTTACCATATATCATAAGATGCTTTTCTAAGGATATTGTGCACATCACTGGTACTTTCCAACTGCATGCCTGGAGCCTTGGTTAAGTGGACTTAGTTCCATGCAGTATGAGTGTGAGATGTTGAATATAAATTACGATTCATATTTATAGTATTCTTTAAATGTGCTAAAATGTTTTCTTTCCCAATTTCTTAATTTCAAATGTCAAGTGAGAATATGCACATGATATATCACTTTTAGGTGATTTTACTGTTTTGCCATGGGTCCCTCCTGTAATACTAAGGTCTCTTAGATGGCTACAGTGTGCTAAATGACTGTTAGTAGCCAGAAATGTGGCTGAGAAGTGTCAAAGGAGTTTACATTAGAGCCAAAAAAGGTTGTTTTTAATCGTAACTTGCCTAAGACTATGTAACATGTAGATCTGTCCCTTACAAATACAGTTGGTGTTTCAGCACACATGGTCAAGGGAACTGTTTTGTTGATTTCCAAAGTGTAAAGAAACAAACGAACAAAAAAAGATAAAACTAAAATACGCTGAAAACGCCATGCTTAGAGGATGTGTTACAACCAAAACGTATAAGTTGACGGAGGGTGCTCAGACATTTGGAAACACTCTGTAAATGTTTTGAATAATGAATTTAATTGCCATCAGTTTTATCATACTGATGTATTATTATGAACTAATATGAACATAGAAACACTTAACATGCAGGAATCACCATCCAAGTAATTACATTTTTTTTTATGATTGAATGGTTTGTCAGGTTGACTTTAACTCACGGGGTATGTGATCACAATCGCATTGTTTGCTGTATTTTTTATTGTTGATCAGCTAATATTTGCAGCAGTTTGGGCTTCAAGGACCATGTGAATGTCTTGTCAAGAATCAGGTGTTAAAACCTCTGATGTGTCATTCTGTGATGTTGAATTCTCTCATGGTGTAGATCGTCATAAAAATGCATCAGCAGGAGCATGGAAAAAAATCGCTTGGGAGCAAACTGATTTTTCTCAGACCACGGCTCAGTTGTTTGCTGGAGACTCAAGAATGGGTAGAGTGTTCGAACAGTCAAAATGGACTAAACTAAAACAAAAGCTTTTAAGTAAAACCTTGAGGTATAGACAGCTCCAGGTTAATAGTTGCGGAAAATAAACTAAATAGAACAATTGAATTGTTAATTGCAGTTATAAGGCAGTTAATCACCGGTTAAAATGTACTGGTCATAACTAACCATGTTCCACACTGAGCTGGACCTTATCATTTCTCAGACATGTATGACTCATAACTCATTCAGTTGAACAGGTCAGATGTGGCAGTTACCTCGATATTTCATTAAAATGAGAGGACAACTCAAAAGAGCCAAACACATCTTTATGAAGGCAGTCCTGCAGATAACAAAATCACGCAGATATGAAATAAATGTATATGATTTAATAAAATAAATGATTTTCCAGCCATTTCATTAACTTCCCATTTATATTTACAATGGGTAGATACAGTAATACATTTTGAATATGTGCTGGCTGTGTATTATTAGATTGCAATGTTCAGTGCAGAAAGAAACATTTTAGTGTGTCTCCTAAGTCTTTGTTCATTCATTGTTATAAGAGTTGGGTTTGAAGCAGTCTGCTCCACAGCTGCCTGTAGAAACTGAGCAAGAACAATTAGCCTCTGCTAAATCTGCCTTTAGCCTTATCCCTAATCATTCATACCAATTTGAAGTTGCCTTGTTTGAAACAGCACACACAGACATTACAGGTCTTCTCTGGTTACTTGCTGAAGGTGTGAAATGAAGCAATGCTCTGGACAGTGGGAAGGTTTTGTTGCAATTTTATCATTCGTCCTCTAGTTTGTTGTGGGCCTGATGTGTCTCTGAATCCACTATAGGTGGCACTGTGGGCGGTTTATCAGCAGCGGCGACATTGTGTGTTAAGCCGAGTGGACTGGTGATTTGGGGAGGCCTAATGTTATGAAGCAGATGACAAATCCTGTTGCGTTTTCACCAGGCCAGCCTGTCTCTTATGATTTAATGACTCCACACAGTGTCCCTTGGTGCTTATCATCCTCAAAGGGATAGCTTTAGAGGGCATTGGAATAAAGACCAAAAAAATGGCACGGAAACGACCCATTGTCACTTGTAACACGATCGCTGTTGGCTGTGTGACAAATAGGATCATTTTGGAATTTCCCACTGTGGTGGAAGCGCGTCCACAAAGGGAAAGTGAAGTTCATTTAAAGGGAGTGACTTCCTCTAAAAGGTCACCTAGTTCTAGCTGCTGAGATCTGAAAGGGAATTAGCTTTTATTGTGCCTTGGGTAGCACAGCTAAACATTACAGGACTGGATGAACACGTTAGCATGACCCCACTGTTCAGTCTTGTTGTAAGTCCTTACATGCTTAAATCCTTGCCTCACCAACAATTTCTATTACTCCCTTTCTTTCCTTTAAAAATACGTTTTAGTGGTCACAGATCACATGAAAGTATGACATGAGAGCAGATTAGTTGGAAAAGATGCTGCTGGATGTGGATTTTAGGCAGTCACAGTGAAGCTCTCTGTTGGGAGAGCAGGGCTTTAGTAGGTGACAGGATGTTTATGTGTAGAAGGTCAGGGTGGTCCTGTAAGGGAACAGCTGGATTAACCACAGATCCTTTCATCTTCAGTGTCCTCTTCTTCTTAGTCCCTCGTCTCCTCTTTTCCTCCTCTTATTTGCTTTTTACCTAAAGATCAATTCTGTTTCCATTTTTGAAAGTTCTGCATAATTAAATGGCTACGATATAAATAAAGTGATTCAGTGGTTTGTTATAGAGAAGCTTACCTGTGCACAGTGGAGATGGCAGGACTAGCTTAATGCGTTTGAAAGCTCCCTAAGAGACAGCTATTGGATACCTGGTGACTAGAGCTTGTTCCGTGTTAAGTTATAAGTTTTTGGACTAAAAAGGGTTTTCAAACACATTCATGATAGAGTAGTTCGGAAACAGGTGTGTGGTGTCTGTTGTGCATCAGAAGCTTCGCCTATGAAGCATAACAACACGTGTACACTTGCACTTTTCACCACGACCTGCCATGTGAAATCTGTCATTCATACAAACTAACATTTGCTTGCTTCAAATACTCACTAGCATGCAGCTTACATCCTCTGTGTGATTTACGTTTGCTTTCCTGCTCAAACCAAGTCCGTTCAAAACTTCACTGTCAACTGTTAACTATAAAATCATATATTTTCATGGATTGAAGGAGGAGAAAGTCTGTCCTCGTGGAGAAAATTATGTTTGACCGTTTATGATGAAGATCCAGTGTACTGGTGTCTGACTGGCTAATTGTTTGCATAAAGTTGAAATCTGCTGAGCGTTTTCACCACATGGCAGTTGAGTGAGTCCCAAAAAAAGCCTTGATCTTTATTCTGGTGCTTTACTTGTGATGAGACAGAACAGAGATAATGGCTGCACTTGATAAGGTGCATTACAATTCTTAAACCAATAAAGAAAAACTAAAGTTTGTTAGCTAGCTAGTGAACCTTTAATGCAGACTGTGGGCGTAACAGGGTGTTTCTTGGATAGAGCCCCATCTTTGTGTTTAGCTGAGCAGCACATCATTTAACAGAAGGGTGGCTTTATAGCAAGAAACAACCTATAAAGCACTTTTATTGAAGGAAAAAAATTAATATCCAAATTCCAAAATTAAAAACACATACCTACACAACAAGCGAATATCCAAACACTCAAATCTTGGGGTTCAGCCTTGCTGATAAATTAAATGAATTTACATTGTTTTGTAGCTTAAATAAAGACAGAGTGTTTAATAAACGAATGAGAACTTGAGAATATCAATTATTTGTGTCATTCCTATTTACCTACCTTAATAATTACTGTTGTTTTTGGCGTTTAGGATTTCATCTTATTCTAAGGTGGATCTGTCCACTTACCCAAATGGTTTATACAGAGAGGTTACCTGAGCGTGGCTCGTAGACTCTTTGTAGTGCCACATTTTCTGTGTAATGTGGAATTGTCACCTCCTTTGTTGCTCTCATCATCTTTCCAACCTCACTGGAGGGGAGGAGATGAAACGAACATTGATATGACATCCTGTCTGGATGTGACAGACAAATCCCATTAATGAGAAGACACACTGTCAAGACAGTTGTCAGCCTACTGTATCATGCTGTAGAGTGCACTGCTGAAAGAGTCGATGCAGGAGAGCAACTCTCTTCACTCGTGTTATGAGTGAACAACAAGCCTGTAGCCTGATCTCCAGAGTGGGTCACTGGACTTTGTAAACTTACAGTACATGGTCACTACTCAAACCTCCTCCCCCACCACCCTTCCCAAAGATTAATCCGTCTGCTAAAGTCGACGAGAGTGAGTTTTGGCAGATTAATTTTGGCTTATTGGGATGGTTGCTGGACAGTAGTCAGCCAGAACATTGCAGGGATTTTTGGGGCCATGCCTCTTAACAACGGATGATGGATTGTGTAACACGCTTATGTGAGCAGATCCATTTGTAGTGGGCCCTGGTGATGAGCTTGTGCCTGGGTCTTGACAGTGTGACAAAGAGCATTAAACATAACACACAAAAAATGGTGATGGACAAAAAGTGGTGATAAATAATCTTTCCCACTTGAAATGAAACTCGTATTTTGAAGATACAGTATTAAATGGATTTTTGCTATGATGACACTGTGTCAATAATGTGTAAATAATGGTTTATGCTAGATCTGGTAAATCATACAAATGCCTAATGTTATTTTTTGAATCATCCAGGTCAAAAATACTTGTAAATAAGAATGTCCTGATATATTTACACCTTCCAAAATATGTGCTGGCTTGTCACTTTCAATTTTGTTGTATTCTGAGGCTTTGATTTAAGCAGCTGGGCTCTTTTGGCCAAACAAAAAAAGACTTGTGCAGCGCTCTTTTCCATACCGTAGTCGTATCCAGTTAATGTGTTTGAGAATGATGTTACTTATGTAAAACATCAAGACTCTTGTACGCTCTGCTGGGTTTTGTGTGCTTGTCTAGCCGTCTGGAGTCTCAAAGCCTCCAAGGCTTGTCTTTCACTGCTTGTCAACACCATTGCTTCAGAATACCGCTGGCAGTAAAGTGAACAACAGCAATAATAAGCCTACTGTGCATGCTCTGTTTTAAAAGTAGAGCATTCGTGCTTAAAACAAGTGATCAAATTTTTTGCTTGCTTAGAGTAAACAAATTTGTTTGTAAATTTGTTTGTTGATGATACAGGCTAAACTTTCTGTTAGTTAATGCTAAAACCCTCTCTAAAAATGACTCTTTTTATTTGAACTGTGAACTCATGGCACGTGTGTGAAGGAATGGTTTTCCACAGTTTTCACTTATTCTAAATGTAGTTGATTGGCTGAGATGTTACTTGATGTTTGATGTCCAAATTTTGTTTCTTTTGTTTAAATTTGGAGTGACAAATCTAATGTGGCAAACAAATAAAAAAATATATGTCCAGGCCTTTATTAAGGTCAAGTGGAATTGTCAGTGTGGTTTAGGATACAGTGTAGAGGCGTAAAAATAAAACAAGCTTCATCATGAAACCAAATGCAGCGGGCTGACCGAAACGATTACAAACATTAACATATGTTTCATATGTTTTTTGATCCATGGTAAGGTGTGAATGGGGTCCAATGTGTCTTGGAGAATGCCCTTTGTAAACGACTTTACATCTTACTGTCCACTGATCAGATTATAAGGGACAGATGTTAGTACCACGGTATAATCAGGACATGGCTACATCTTTATATTTGCTGTGTACAGCTGTACAGCAGGGGTGCTCAGTCCTGGTCCTGGAGAACCAAATACTATAAATCACAGACCAATCAGTCTGTCAGTCTGTTGTTTTTGTGCGACAGAGACTAGCTTGACACTGTTGTTGTTGTTTTTTTTTACCAAACTCTCAACCTCCCCAGGGCAAGCCTATTGGAAATATTGTGTTAAATAATATATACCAGCAACATATGAGCTGTTAAAGTATCTGGGCCTTTAATAATAGAAGGACCTTTTTCTTTCAGTCGTTTAAGTGTTCAGTGGACCAGAAATCTAGTCTCTCTATACACGTATAACATATACTGTAGTTTATATGTCTGTAAAACTATATCATTTTTTGGCCTTAATGTTCCTTGCATTCATTATGAATGCCATAGATGTGTTAATCATCATAATTTATGTCTTTGATCTGTGATACTTGTTTTAAAAATACAAAACCTATTGCGTAGTCTGCTAGCTGTAGTTCAGACCCGTTCTTTATAAGGGAGCTTTTCATCCAGCATTATATTTACATTACTACTCAAAAGTTTGGAATCACCATTTTTAATAATAAAATGATTTTGCTGCAGATATACATATACAATGATTGTGTAATGATTCTAATACAGTATAAAACATGTCAGATGTGTCTATCTAAATTTTTTCATTTTTGAGTAAACAAGTGATTCAGCCCTTTTAAACAGTAGTGTAGATGTTTCTGATCTAAACCAGTATACCTGGACATGTTCTTTCGTATTCCTCATTTGGAGTTCATTAGTCTAGTTGGCTCATCTCTTGGCAGTTGGAGCAGCCTGGGTGTGTGTTGGGCAGCTGATGCTCATAATAGAAATGGAGCTCTTTATGCCTTCACAAAACTCTTGCGCACCAAACACATTTACTCAGGCTTAGTTATGCTACTGCTGTGTAAGTACTTTTTGCTGAATGAAGAAGTGTAGCAAATGCCTCTGGAGCAGAATGCAGGCCACACAATGGAGGCACTCTGAGGATTAGCATAAAGACAATGAGTAATGCTGGGGTGTCTGCTCACAGATAGTGATGCGTTAGTGTGGGCTCACTACACCACGCTGAGCTCCTGGGCAACGACTCAAAGATCCAGGCATCATCAACCCTCTAGACCTGATATTTAGGCTAGTTGGTGATATGACTGCTTTGCTTAATGCTTGCTTGGCCTAGAGAGGATTGCAGTCTTTTTTCTGTGCTAAATAAACCCATGGCTTGTTTCCAAGACGGAACAGCTGTTTGGATTATGGACTAGGGCCTTTCTCTGGTCAAGTGCGGCCTGACAAATACAGCAGTTAATGTCATCACCTAGGTCTGACATTTAACCACACAACCAAAACTCCTGGTTAAAGTGGATATCTGCTATTTTTGATTGTACATAATTGAGGCACTTCATTTGCTACCAAAAAAAGAATAGGTGATATGACTAAAAATATTATGTCATGACATTTTCCAGATATTTTTAAGATACACAATTAGTGTCAGGATATTTAGCTATTTCTGAGGGAAAGTTGGAAATGAAAAAAAGTTGCACTGCACTGACATTTCACATGAAGTCATGCTCAGTTCTGGGAAAAGTTTAGCATCTATTATGTGTCAAATACCTCTACAGTTGTATTGACCTTGGAGGCAGAATCCAGTTTTAAGCCAGACGACCTACCCAAGAATCAACCTTGTTCCTCTAAGTATGCTACAGAATGTAGTATTTTTCTTTCATATTATCGTATCACTGGAGACGAAATACACTTACCTTGTGTGGTCTGTTGTTGGTTCCTCATGGTGTCAAATAGTCCCTAATTGTATTTTGTGTTTTCTGGATGAGTTGATATCACAGTGCAAAGTATTCTGATGGTTTAAAAGGTGTTCTGGGATTGGTTCCATGTGCATTTTCTAATGAGATGTAAAGGTGTCCTACATGAAACAGGTTTGTAATGGTAACTGTGCAGCCAATTCCCATAAGAAAGCAAAACCAAAAGAGGTACTGCAACTTAATAAGAGAGGGCAAAATGTCTAAACATATTTGAAGCATTACCATTGGTTCCTGTGTTATCTTTCTGAGAGGTAACTTCTCCTTCCCTCACTAGTGTGTAAATGCACATCAGCACCTAGTTTACTAAAGTAGCAGTTATTTACAGTTCACGCCTTATTTGCAAAAGCTTGGTTGTGGATCAGAACAACATAATAGTTTTATTGAAAATACCTCAGATGACTTAGGGCTGCATTCAGACCACAGAACCTTTTCTGCCAAAAAGACGATAAAACTGATTAAGCTCCACAATCTGCATCAGAAACAGTTGGGTGGGTCATTGGAAATAATGAGGGGAATGCTCTCTACTGTCTGAACCCAGGCTTAGCCTTTTATTGCTCAGGTGTAGGCAATAAGGCAGCTTTGTTCTAGGAAGGTGGGAGTGAGTGGGCATTCCCAAACTCCAGGACTGTAGTTATTGTCTAAGGATGGACTTGGGCTGATTATAAATAATGGTCAGTGCACAGTAGGGTTATTAGTTGTGTCTCAGCCCTCCCAGGCACTCACAGCCCCCTCGCCCAGCACAGCTGCTGCCTCCACACTAGAACAGTGGCCTTCTCTGTTGCCCCTTTAATCATGGCCGCTTATTTGTAAGAATATGCAGTGACACCCACTGCGTTTAACTGCCCCAGTACAGTTCCACCTCCTGTTTGCATAATTGCCACTCGAGTGAAGCCGATAGCGTGAACCCCTTTGTGAGCGAGGATGCAAGAAACTGTTTCTTCTGTCCTGTTTCTCCTCTATTCTTCTCTCTCACTGTCTCTCTCTTATTCTCTATCTCTCATGACTTGTGGAGTCTGAAGTTCTCCCCTTCCGGACACAGATTTGATGAAACCTTTCGTTCAGTCACTTTCAAGTACACAGTTGCAAAATGAAACAGTAGAAACAGAGTTCCTGTTGCTTTGAGCAAGCCTGAGCCCTCATAGCTCACCATGGAGGAGAGAGAAAGGGAAGCCACGAGAGGCACCCGTCAAAGAGAAAAGTGGCATTTGGTGAGAAATAGTTTTCTTGCCATGGTCAAATTGCAGTTTGCCACTCGTATTTTAAGGTCACGCTTTCCATAATAGAAGCATCTAGTTTCAGCTCCAAGTCCTTGTCTGGATTCTCCTCTGTGTATTCAGGCGCTGGACGAGAGAATATTAGAATCTGTCTGGCCTTTTTGCTACCATTGGATTGTTCTTTTTTATTACTGGATTTTTTTCTGTCAAATTGCCAGCTATGCATCAGAGGTTCCCTAAAACATGTGTCTGAATTTGTGTGTTTGCCTTGTGCCTTGGGGAGATTAGATATATTGCTGAGGAGTAGTAGAATTGTATTTTTTATATTGCATTCATTTCTGTGGTTTTGGCTTTTCTTGTGTGTAAGGCAGGTTATTTTTAATGGTTTTCATGACTGTTAACAAAGTTTCCGATAATGTAAATGGTGTATGCTATTTTTGGTGTTGTGAAAACAGGTCAATTTTGATCATGGGTATAGATCTGAAGCTGATACAACAGCTTCAGTGGCTGAAGAATTAGAAAGGTCTGCATTCCTTAAAAAGATAAATGGCATGGCCTTCATAACTGGTACACAACGTGCATCTACAACCTGTAATGGTGAACAGGCTGCAATAACATTGACCATAAAGCATTCATTTATTTATTAATAAGGGGTGCATCATAGGTTGTGTATGTATAGTAATTTAAGGGTTAAATCAGTAGTACCCCACATAGAGTTCCATAGCCCCAGTTTACTGATTTGTAGCGTGGATATAGATTAGATAAAGCTGAAGCTTCCTGTTCCACGACTGTGACTATAAAGCACTCGCATTCAGATACATTTTTGCATACTGACTAAATACTACATAAAAAGCTTTATACATAAAATACTTTATTTTTCCAAGATATGGCCGCCTTTAAGGGCAGAGACAGGGCCCGACTGTTGCCATTTCCAAGTAAGCACACGTGTGTTTGTGCATCTTTCTGTAGGCAGTGGGAGGGAAGAAATCGGTTGGTGTTTGGTCTGCTCTGATAGACATGCCTCTGGGGGCCTTCCTGGAGAGTATGCTGGGGCCTACCTCTCTGCTGTCATACGGAGTTACTTTCCTCAGCCTTTGCATGTGGCTGAGGACGTTGTAGATGACAGAGACATCACCTAGTATCCTGCGTTTGACAAATGGCTTCAGTCAAGCATGATGGACCGAAGGCGCGACTCTGTGTACTTCACCAAGTCCTGTGTGTGTGCGTATGTTTCTGAGGGTTAGCCAGGGAGGTCCATGTCCTCCCATGCAGGCCAGGGTGATGTGGGGCTCCAGCTCTACATGTGGCAGAAGCTTCTGCACGTCACTACATTCCCGCACTGGTTGTAGGTGGGGATGGGTATGTGGTTGGGCTGTGGGGTAAAGAGGTTATAAAAGGCCAGAGTGCAGTCACATTGTGCAGAAAATGACCCTCTTAATACTTGGTCATTTTTCTTTTAATTATTTTTCAGTTTACTATGTGAGGCAATTAATCTGAGCAGTTGAAGAAAATGTGCAAATTATAAAGAGTGCTTTTTCCTAAAAAATAAAATCAGTGATCAGAAAGACCAGCTGTATATGACGATGCCTTTGGCTTACAAAGTAAGAGAATATCATTCTGAACATTTTAGGATTCAGGAAACATACCCTTTGCTGCCATTTATTTTATTGATCTAAATAAATAATTACTTTGGGTGTTCCATGGTATGTTGTATATATGTTTATATATATATATATATATATGAACTTGATAAATAAGTATGAAATATATATATATATATATATATATATATATATATGAACTTGATAAATAAGTATGAAAATGAATTTGTTCTGTTATTTCAAGAGTCAAAATCTCATGTGGTGCGACCATTCAGCCATGACTGCTGGTTTGAAAATTTCTTTGAAATCACTGTAAATGTATTCATCTTTTTTTTCTGCCATATTTAGCATTATTTCCAAAGTGTTTTGTAGTCCTGTACAAAACTACTAAGTTGTTGAACATTTTTATTTCCATCATAATATACAAACAAATTTGCTAATGTCTGTTTTTTACATCATGTGGTGCGACCATAGAAAATGACCACTTTGGGACTTTTATATGGAAAACAATTCAAAAGGAACATTGCATAATACACCTATTAACCAAGGACCCAAGAAATCAGCAAGCAAGTAATCGTCAACAAATTTTGAAAAGAAAATAAACTGTTTAACAGCTGGTAGGTAGTTGCCACATCACCTCATAAAAAAAAAGAATATTAAGTTATTACCAGTAATATTTATTTTGACTAATTTCCTTTTGTGGGAAGCTAGCTTAATTTGGTGCTGGTAAATTTGGATTGAACTTAAACTTGTGGTGTGACCACATGTCGTGTCGCGACGATTTTAGAGTGTTTTCAATGACAGATTTACAGCCTGGATTGGCAATTTCTGTGCATTTATATTCCGTTGATGATTTTTGCAGTATGTTTAAATGCCGTATGAGTAATTATTCTAATATTTCCAAAATAAATGTGAGCTTTGTACAATATTTTAAGGAAAAATAGCAAAAAAATAGCATATATAATTTCAGTCCTGTTGTCACAGCAATTCAAACTGAGAAAATTTCTCTCAACAGAACCAACAGACCCAGAGGTTGTTTTAACTGCTGTAGGTGAGGAAAATACTTTAGCTGTACAGTTGAGCCATGGAGGCACCATAAAGAGACATGCGCACCTCAAGCACATCTGAGCCATTAAAGGAACAAAGTAGTCTTCAAGTGGCAAATTTTTGATTGTAACCTATGATGACCTTCCATATGTACTCTTGATGTTGTGAAAGAGGAAGTCTAGGTTAGCTTTGTGTGACAGTCGGTGAAAATAATTTATTTACATTTACTGTATTTAGCTGACGCTCTTATCCAAAGCGACTTACAAGGTTAATCATATTACAGGTGAATGTAGAGGAAGTCTTGCCCATAGCTCTTATTGGTGTGCACAGCATCACTCAGGTGATTCAAACCCAACGTGTGGTGGTGGCTACTTGGCAGGTAGTGGTGTTATCCGCTGAGCTACACCAACCAGCCATTTGCATGGCTATAAACTGCTAATATCTACTATAAGATGTAAGATATAAGATGTTCATTCTGTCATCTCAGAACCAGAGCTAGCACCCCAACACTACTCTAAGTTGAGTAGTCAAGAAAACTATAATATATGGTTGTGATTAAAATGATTTCATAATCAAAATTGATTAAATCTGTTGTTAAATTAAACGTTTGTTTATAACAAAGCCAATGATAAATGTTTGTGATTAGATTTATTTTTTTTTTTTAATTGTGAAACATTTGAGTGCAATGTAAATTGTTAAGTGAATCTAGTTAAAACCTGTTATTACAGGGAATTTATTGTATCAGTGTATCGTATCTTAATACAGATTTGTAATGATAGGATGTCATTTGGAGTGACCACATGTCATGTGGTGCGACCAATAATAGAAGTAACTGTATTAAATTCTAAATAAAATGTTTAAAATATGTGGCCTCAGAAGTACATAGAATTTGTGAGTTAAGGAAATTAATTCATTTTAAGATAAATCACGATCGCACCACATGATATTTTGTAAGGCCACAATCGATACATCTAGATAAACTTTTAATTTGAATTTATGCGTACACAACATTCTCCATGTTTGATCAACTAGAATAGATACTCTTATTTTTTAGTATTTTAAAATTGGCCTGTTAAAAGTCCTTACACGTTATTGATCCTACAGCACTGATTTAAACAACAGAAAACGCTGTAGGTGTAGCATTGTATAGTTAGAGACACTAGCTCGCTTTTATTAGCAGCTTGCTAACATGAAGCTGTCATACACACAGTGTACAGAGTACAGTGATATTCCCTGACATGTATGTGGTACGAGTGATAAGAGTGGTAGGGTGTGATATCACTGCTGTACTAAATAAGCGAATTCTTGCTGTTTATGAATTTATCCTGGTCCATGCTGGGTTATGCTGGTTAGTGCTGGTTGACCAGCAAAACATCACAACAAACGACCACCATCGTGTTTTTCAGCAGGGCACCCACCTGTAGTCTGTTGTTGGTTCTTTTTCTTTGTCTTCAAGCAGGTGGTGATGAGCAAAGAGTACATTCCTAAAAGTTACATGAAGCAGAGGTAGACTCCCCTAAATAAACATGGAATGTTTCCATTGAGCATCTGAGCATCATAATGAAGTAATGATGGTGGTGTGGGTGGGTGTGTAGCATTGCCGTTTCCTAAGTGCTGCTCAGGGAGAGAGAGAGGGTGACTACTGGATGTTGTGGTGGACTCATCAGAAAGTCCTTGTATATCTGTATGAGAGAGAGAGAGAGAGAGAGAGAGAGAGAGAGAGAGAGAGAGAGAGAGAGAGAGAGAGAGAGAGAGAGAGAGAGAGAGAGAGAGAGAGAGAGAGAGAGAGAGAGAGAGAGAGAGAGAGAGAGAGAGAGAGAGAGACAGAGAAAAAGAGAGAGAGAGACAGAGAGACAGAGAGAGAGAGAGAGAGAGAGAGAGAGAGAGAGAGAGAGAGAGAGAGAGAGAGAGAGAGAGAGGGAGAGAGACAGAGAAACAGAGAGAGAGAGAGCAGTGCGGTAAGTTGCAGTAGTGACTGTGGCTGGGAGATGGATGTGTATGCTGGGTGCTGGTGTGAGTCGTTTGCTGCAGCCCAAGCACAAACTCCTCTCTTCCTCTTTGCATAATTAAGAGCTCCTGAATGGCCATGGCTATTTTAATACCTCTGTCCATGCCATGCTGGAGTCAGCTGTAGTGTGCAGAATTTCAATATACCTCCCTTTTCCACCACTGCTGGTCATCCATATGCATTAGGTGTACTCCTAAACAGAGAAGGAGCGAGAGAGTGAGAAAGAGAACAAAAGGAACTGCTTGTCTTGCTGCCTTTATACAGCTGCTGCATTCGGCCTTCTCATTTCAATCCTGACCACAAACATACATGCGCTTGTGTACACGCAAAAGTACAGCCAGCCTAAGCAGTGCTGTTTACTTTCTGGCTGAGAACACACATCTGACTCCCCTCAGGAAATGTTGGAGTGCCGTATAGATTAAGGGAAAACAGCACAGTTGACTAGAAGACTGCAGATCTCATGAGCTGACCTCCCTGCTCACTATAACCGTACTGAAACACAGACCACCCACTAAAAGGTCCTCAATTACTTTCTTATGCAGCCACCTCACGAGATGTGCATAAGAACTGCCTACGTAGCATCATATCATGCAGTATGCCTCTGCAAAAGGGATTTTGTCAGTAAGCAGATAATCAACAGTGATAATCAGAAGATCTATAAAGAAATGATTTCATTGTAAACACTAAATGACATTAAATAAAACATAAGCAGTGCAATTATTAAAGGCAGTTAATAAGGCAATACAGTGAAGTAAACTGCCCACTGTCTGTACTTATGATGCCTGCCACACCATATGAGGAATTTTCCATACAGGTAACATAACAAAGAAATCAGAATTTCTCACACTTTTTATAAATATGTGAACACTGTGAAGGTTTCAAAACACGCCAGTCATTCCCCAGGCCACACAGCTGATTAATCATGACAATTTTTGGTACATAGAGCCACAAAGGTTTTAAGTGTCCAATGTTTCTGAGTTGTAAAATTCCGAAAGCATAGTATTTCTGAAAAGCACATTGTGCTGATTATCACCTGGGCATAGCTAATGTTCCACCTAATAGGCCTTAATTTAGGATTTGACAAGATGCATACTTTTTACTTAAAGCTCCCAGTCAACTAAAGGTCCTCACTGCTCTAAACACACCTGGCCTTGCTAAAAAGCTAATTAACAAGGTTTGAGCCATTTCTGAGCTGCATGTGTGCTGGGAAAACAGGGGAGGGTGTCCAGAATCAAGGTTGGTAACTATTGGGTGATAGAAATTTTTGTCTACACTCATGGTATGGTTTCATGGTATGTACGTAGCCGTTTAGAGAAATGATCTCATCTAGAATTATATGTTTATGAATACAATTTAATAAATAATATTTCTAATATAATATTTTATATTATATACACTAATAGAAATACATGATCATATTATGCAAATTATTATTTTTCTTTTCTCTTTCTGGTAATGTGTTTTAATTGCTTTATCTTCATTAAACCTTTTGTTGTGGAGTCTAACATTCTAATTCTAAACATTCTGGGGTCCATGCACTTAAATCAAAGGAACATAAAATCGTTTGAGTAAAATGTATGGCCACCAGAAAGTGAGCCCAATGCCACCAACCAAGCAAACATGGAGAACCACTGACTGTGAACCATATTACATACCGTGTGTTAAGACTGTGGTTATGGTTATAAATTATTCAGTTATGTTGGAAGTCAGCTCTGCTTGTAATTATATTTTAATTATTATATCATCAGCAAAATCGCAAAATGGAGGGTATGGCTCTGAGATGTTCTGAGAGTGGTACTTCATAACTGAATTTGGATCATGATGATTTTATTTATTTCTGAGATCAAAAGGTGAATGTATTTTGTCCAAATGTACATTATTGTTAATGTATAGTAGTTTAGTGTAATGCAGAATTTGACCCAGCTGTGCTCTGCTTATGATTTGGTGTCTGTGGCTGTACGTTTCTCCACTATTCTTTCCAGTGTTCTTCAGTTGCTTTTTTAGCTTTTCACACATTTAGCTTTTACTGATTTTCTTTTTGAAGCTAATAAATCTCATGGATCCCTCCCTCAAGCCTGGTAATGGTTTCCTTTGCAGCTCCTTGACACTTAATATGTACTGGCTGGCTTTTTAAGGTATATTGATATATTTCCAGATGAGATAATATTGTATATATTGTATCGCCTCCTGAGGGCCACCTGAATGTTTCATAGCATATATATATATATATAGTAAAGTACAGGTTTACAGAATACAAAATAAGAAATTACAAAAAAATAATTAATCTCTGTGGTTAGGTTAAAAGGTTTTGTACCATCAGCTACCCCTTTACATGCCATTGTTTTTGTGAAATGAGTAATAGATAGTTCTAGGTATCCGTTTAATGGTGTTGCTCAGTGTAAGGGCCTCTACATTTCTCCTTAAACACTACAGTGATTTTATTTTCATTTTGGTTTTTTTCCATCAGTGTTTTTTTTTTTTACTCTTTTCTGTAGAAAAGAGTAGTGGGGTACAAAGTTATCTGATTAGTTAGTAATAGTTAAGAATTGGCAGGACAGTTTAGTATTTGGAGATTTCATGCATGAGCACATTTCAGATATTATTTTTCTGTGTTTAATTTGTTAAATTGCTTTTCGGTATTATATATACTTCACTGATGTCAGCATTGCATTTCATAGCATAATCAAAGTGCCACACATTCAATTAAGCCATTCCGAGTGTTACAGTAAACATATCAATCATATATAATTAGGAAGTATGACGCAGCCCAGCCGCACAGTGCACAAGGTTGATTAACAAGCAATGATACATTTTGACAGAGGTGCTGATTCAAGAAAAAGAAGCCAACCCACATACTGCGCAGTTTTTCTGGAATTTGGACTTATGAAACATGCAGGTGGCCCTCAGGAGGCAATGGGAGATGCATTTTACTGTTCGTAGTATAACAAGTGGAGGCCGTTTTTAGGATTGGTGATCTCTTTGATGCTGTAAGCACAGCTCTGACACTCTTTCTGTATTGTTTTGACTGCTTCTTAGCATTGCACTCTTTTTTCTCTGTTTTGCTCTGTTTCTGGGGCAAAAACATTCCCTTTTTACCTTGCTCATCCCCCAGCCCCACAGTGTTTTGATGGCCCAGTTTGGGGAGTGTTTAGCCTGCTCCCTTTTACTACTGCATCATAGCATGCTGGGAATCCTCATAGCTCTTGAGCAGAACACTTTAGGGGAAATGAGAATTCACTAGCTGTGTAGATCACTGAGACCATATTGCAGCCCCAAAGGAAGGTGATATACCCTCCTCCATTCCACTTCCCTTGAAGCTAGTGCCTCAATCTAAAATCTCAAAAGTGTAAAAAAATATATATATATATTATGTTACTACAGGTGTATTTTCCACATATCAGAACTTCTAAAGCAGGGATGTAGTAAGGCCAAGTGTTGTGGTCATGATTGCTCAGACTTCTCTATATTTGGCTAATAGAGGACTGTGTTAAGGGTCTAATTTGTGCAGATTGATACAGAGCCTGAAGGAGGTGGCAGACAGGGATCGGTGCACCTTGTTGACTGCTCAGGGGGACCGTGGTGGCGGTCTGGCTATGCTTAAAAAATGTCCTTTACTCTTATCTTAATAATAAAAAATGTGAGCACAGAGCTTGACTGTCTAAAAGAAGTTGGAATTGAGTCCCGCAGTTTAGAAGCATAATAACTGAAAGAGGTCTTTCCATGTTTTCTGAATTTTACAGAAGGTGTTTGCAGAAGGCCAACACTTGTAGATCTAAGATGTAAGCAGGTGCTAGATTATTCAGAGCCTTATAGACCAGAACTTTAAAGTCTATTCTAACAGATGCAGGTAGCCAGTGCAGCTCTCTCAGAACAGGAGTGATATGAGCTCATAAAGCGTTGTTCTCTGAGTTTTAGTACCGAGAATCAATATTTCAGTTATTTCTTCATTTGGTCGTGAAAAATTCTGTGACATCCAATGAGAAATATGCGACACAGCTTCTAAGTCGTTCTATCAGTGCATAGATCAGTGCCTTGAGAGGTTTTTCTTCACACAGAGTGCACAGTATGTTGTTGCCTGTAGGTCAGAGGTCCTAAATCCATTAGTGTAGGTTTCTGTTCAAGCTTCCTTTACACCTTAGTCAGCTAATCAAAAGTTTGCAGCCCTTAAACGCTTGGGTAATGTGTATTAAGAACTGAAACAGAACACATAACCTGCACTGGGCAAAGGTCAGAGGTTTGGATTGAGAATGCCAAGGTGAATCTGCAATTGTTAATTGTTGCTCACAACTATTGTACTGGTATGGACTTAAGAACATGGCTGAATGTGTATTATTCAAATAACTTTGGCTATAGGAGTGCTCCCACATCTATAGGAGAGCCCCACATAGTCTGCTTTCTGCTGTAGCAGCAAATTATTTCTAATACCGGCACCTTTGCTGATTCACATGATACAAACTGGTTATATTGTTGTATTGTCTGCCTAGACACGAAAGCAGCATGTGTGGTTGTTTTAGACAGGGCCTGGATTTGAAGTTTTGTGATTTTATTTAGAAAGAGCTTCTGAGAGCCATGTAAATTTATTTTGTACACTCTGCCTCTCACTGTGTCTTTCGTTCGTTCTTTGCCATTTAGAAATCGGCCAACCTGGTTTAGTTTCTTTACATTTTATCTAGTTTTCTAAAACATATTTATCCTGTTCCCTCCATTTAGCAGACACCCCACCCACTCTGAGCATAAGATAGCAACTTGGAGCCCTAATGAGCAATCCCATTTGCAGTACCCATTTCCTGGGATTAATGAACCATAAATCATGAAAATGCTCAGCTACGGGAGTTAATGGGAAGCTTATTGTTGTTGTTTCTTTTGTATTAAGCCCTGAGCTGATGCGCATGCATGTAAACATTTATATGAGTGATGGCTAATGAGTTGCGTAGAGTATGACTCTACAGCTTGTCAATATGAATGATTCTTTCAAATTGTACCTTCCCCTCTGGTGCTGAAGGCTGACCTACACTTTTGTATGCTTCGCCGAGGTGTAGTACATTACATCTTAAACCCCCAGGGAACCTAAGTCCATGATTGCTTTCTAATTAGGTTAATGTCTTGTGGTCATGTAATATGCATGTACAAAGTAGGCCCTGTGAATAACTTTTCAATGTCTGTTTGTACTTGTGCTGCTTGGCCAGAATGTTTCCCCTTTTGATGGCCCTGTTCTTGGGCAGAGCTTGTCAAGCTTGACCATCATCAGTCACAAGGCTGGAGTCACCTCCTGTTTCATTCTCCATGCCTAAACCTTCCAACTCTCTTTGAGTCTGCACCTTCTTTGGCATTGAAAGCAGGCCTAGTAGGTGGAAGCAAACCAGTAAAATAAAAAAGTAGTGAGTAAAGTAAACTAGCAAGAGACAGCAAAAAAGCGAATATAAATAATAGCAAGTGAATGCAAATTAGCAAGTAAAAATCTTAATTCATCACCACCTATAAAGCTAAGGAAGCCAGTGAAAGCCTTAGAATATTAAACCACATCCAGATATTTATTACACGTCTTAGAAGTAATAATCATATTTTCTTTTTTTTTTCAAACTCTGCTAGATGTTTAATAAACCTTCAAATTTGGCATCATACCAACATTTAAAATATTATACAGCATGTTTACTTGGATTTTACAGAAGCCACCATCCCCTGATTCTTGTTTAGGGCCTGTATTAAGAAGAAATGTGATCAAGGAGAAGTTCAAGTGGAATACAGCTACTTGGATGGCCAAGACGTGCTAGTGCAGATTGGCTAATCCTGTAAGCATTAGCTATTAGTGTGCAGGACTAGAGGTCCCCTGGAGTCCTCCTCCTTAGATCAATGAACGCTAAGCTTACCGCTTGACAAATGCTGTGGTCGTTTAGGACTTTATTTCATAAATCTAGCATATAATGATCCTTGCCATAGCCTCTGCACAAGCTGCTATGTTCCGTAGAGGATAATGGTTTTATAAACTCTAGCTGTTTGTTGTAACACAGATAACCAGTTTAATCTAGAGGTTTTTAATCTATGACCGCTACTGGGGACTAGTTAGTGGGAACTAGTTGTGGTAATTTATTTGATTTATATGTTTAATTACATTTGCAGCATTTGACTATTATTAGCAGTGTTATAATTTGTGGGTGAAATATTCCTTTAAGGCTGAAGACTGCACCCAGCCGGTGCCTTTATCCACTGCCATTGCCCCCTCTGTCATTCCTTCCACAGCAACTTCAACTTAAAATTATTGAAATACTTTGCCAGTCATACACACATGCACACTGACAGGCAATCTGAACAGCCTTGCCCACAAAGTTAAAATGAATATGTAAATAAAGTTAACATTTCACTGTTGATAATAATTTTACTGCTGGGCTAAAAATTATATTAATTTATTGATTAATTTCATGCAAAACCTCAGAAAGACACTAGTAGTCCCACAAATAAAGAGAATTGAACTTGTGTGCATCACCTGATGACATCACACCCACATGTCCCCAGTCTCCCAGTCATTCCCGCTCTAGGTCTCAGCCCACCTGTCATCAGTCATCAGTCTGCATATAAGCCTCACTTACACTCGTAGTGAAGTTTTGCCAAACCCTGTTTGCAATGCTTAGAGTTCTATTCTGCTGTTTTCTGCTTCGTCGGCTCTCTGACCGTTCTTTCTGTGAATAATGGCCTTAGCCTGTTTCCTGACTATGATCTCGCCTTCTCCATTCATGTTTGGTCATGTATTGTTGCTGTGTCCAACTGCCCAATTTTTCAATAAAGCCTATTTGACTTTTAGCTCTGTGCCCGTTGGTCGAGTTCATATCCTCCATTTATGATATATCTGTTCTATGAAACATTACAACCTTTTGCCTATGGTTGGACAAAGTGTAATATTTGTGGTCTTCTCTGAAATTGTAGTGGTAAGACATTCCTTGTTTCTTTCTAGAAAAAGCAGTCAGAGCTTGCCTGCTAAGGTGTCATTTGTTGCAGGGTAGACAGTTATGTCTCTTATTTTTATAACCAGCAGGTCAGGACTTTTCTTCTAAATAGGTGGCATGATAATTGCTACAAGCTTTCCCAATTATATTCCACCCTGCCTGGTTTCCTTCTATGTACATTCTCTGGTTTTACTCAAGCCAGTTTTGCTAATCATACAGCCCATCCTTATTTTTTTGTGTTTGGTCTGTTTTTTGCCACCAGACTTTTTGTATACTTGCAGTAATAGAAGCACAAACCTGATAAAGTCAGTGATAGTTTTACAGTTAACTGTAATGGATTGCATGCTAATGTAAAACATGATATCATGCTAACTCTACATGAGTGGTCTAGGGAAGGACAAGGATGTGAAATCGGAATGGGTTTCACATGGGACGGGACATTACTTTAGGATGAAGCTACATTTTTTCACTGTGTCTGCTTCCAAATCCACTTGAGTGTTAGAATCTTTTACATAATAATAATAATAATAATAATAATAATAATAATAACAACAACAACAACAACAACAACAAGAACAACAACAGCAACAACTAAGCAGATGTGGGCACTTAGTCAAGTCAAAGGTTATTTATATAACTTTATGGAAAACCCGGGTCCACGCACAAAGAAAAAATCCGTAAGAGTAACAAAGGGGAAACCTTAAAAGGACACTCAAAAAGTGAATTTTTCCCACACTGGTCAACACCAGAGCTAGCAAAACAAACACTAGAGCAGTAACAGAGGAAAAGATTTTACAAAATATAAATAAATAAATAAACCAGCCTGTGATTGGACAGAAGTATTTTTGAAAAAGTAGTGATAATTGACGACTGCTGTCAGATCCAGATTATTAATAAGAAACAGATCTTTTGAAAAGTCACTGTTATCAGTGAAGTGACTACAAGTAAAGTGGCTTCTAGTGACTAATGACTACTACTGACTTAAGACAGTGTCACTGTAGAAATGTGAGTTAAGTCAATGAACGTCAGTGAGAAGCTTTTCATGATTATATGTCAGGGAGCAAAAACACAATGAAAGGCAAAGTCATTCTGTGTACATCATAAATAGAATTGATAGTACCTGAGTTATGCCACCTACAAAGCATAATGCATTTGGATTTAACAGAATTAAACCCCAGTTTGCAGTTTGTACCAAGAGCCAGAAGCTGCATTTTCTGAAGGCTGTACTCAATCAAATTTGTTCCAGTGATCCCTCTCCATTCATAGCGGCTTACTTGATTTCACTCAGTGTGGTGAGCTTAATGTGGATGGCTTGTATTATTACTTGGAGAGTCTCTTTTTGTCCATATGTCTTCCCTTCTCTCTCTCCCCTTGTCTTTCCTATATTTACTTCTGGACAGACAGATGATGACATGCGCTGAGCTAAAAGCAAAGCAATGTTTATTAAGCAGACTGGTAGTACAACGCAGCAGCAACAGGATCAGTACAGACAGAAACAAGGGTTATGAGTCAGAGTAAGAAAAACAGGCAGACCAGAAACAGAACCAAAACGGGAAAGACCAAAGAGTAAACCAGAAAGTCAAAATAGAGTAAAACCAGAGAAGCTAACAGGGAGAAACGCAAAGAGTGGCAATACTTCACAGTGGGACAGCGCGAGAGAGGAAGAGGAGAACCAGCAGGCATGCCAAACTCTTTTAGTTCTTTTAATAGTTTTTGTTTAGTTTTGTTTTTGCAAGCACTGGTCTATCCTCTGTGTTGAATAATCTTGGTAGTTTTATTTTTAGCGTTTTCTCTGGACACAGAAACATTGAGGTCTTACAGCACTGTTTCTTTGTAGCAAGACGACCCAAGCTGCACCATTAGACTTAATTAGGGATTCACCAAGCTCCTTCATTAGTATTATTTCCACTGTCACACAGATGCTGCAATTAGAGGCTGTTTGTGGGAAACAGTACAGCATTGCACTGAGTGTAAGTTTTGGTGAAGGAGGGACAGAGATGGTAGGTTGAGACTAAGATGCCTTGTAGAGACCAGTGACGAAGGGGCTGTGCATTCTGATTACTGCTACCAGAAGATAGAATTTTATATGAACAAAAATGTAGATAGATACTTTATTGATCCCAGAGGGAAATTCAAGGCATCCAGCAGCAGATATACAAACTATACAGAAGTAACAATATAAGCACAAGAGAGTTGTACAGATAGAGACAGAGATACAATATAAAGTATAAGAGTATAAAAATAGAGTCCTTAGTGTCTGTGTAAAGTATAAAGTATAAATGGAGGTAGTGGTAAACCATTTGCTGAGCAAATTAAGTAGATGGCTGTTGTCAGCCTTACAGACAGTGCAAGTACACAGTAATATAAATAATTTAGCAGTGCAAGGTATGTAAACAGTACAGAATGGAGTAGAATAATACAATATAAATAGAAATAGGGCATTTAGGAGGGAGTGTGTGCAGAGAAGGGGGTGTGTCCATTGGAGTGACCGGAATGAAAGAGTGTCCAGAGTTTTTCCCATTTGCTGTACTGAGAGAAGTTGAACAGTCTTATGGCCTGAGGGACAAAGGACTTTCTGAGTCTGTCTGTGGAGCAGGACTGGGACAGCAGTCTGCCACTGAATGAGCTCCTCTGCCCGATGATCGTGCTGTGCAGAGGATGGTGAACATTGTCCATGATGTTCAGCAGCTTGCTGAGGGCTCTCCTGTCTGCCAGTGGTGTTAAGGACTCCAGCTCTAGTCCTAGCACAGAACCAGCTTTCCTCACCAGCCTGTCGAGTCGTCCAGCATCCCTCCTGCTGATACTGTCTCCCCAACACCCCACAGCATAGAAGAGGACGCTGGCCACCACAGACTGGTAGAACATCAGCAGAAGTTTCTGGCAGATCAGTGTCAGTGTCTGTGTCAGTGTTTACTGACCAGTCCAGCCTCTCGTCCAGGTGCACACCAAGGTATCTGTAGGACCTGACCACCTCCACATCGACCCCCTTGATGGAGATTGGCTGCTGAGAGGGCCTGGACCTTCTGAAGTCTATACACAACTCAGTTATTTTAGTTAACCAGTGCTTAAAAGACAGATGGGATTGTCAGTTGTTGACTGTGAGTTGTCAGATACGATATAGTCATGTGTTACGACCCCTCTAGTCGTCTAGGGGTAATCATTTCTGGGTCAGTAACGTGTGTGATTATGTGGCGTGCAAACCAGAGAAGTACAACACCATATACAGCTTTACTGGCGTCATTTATTTAAATGCACTCCAAAATACTTAGACATTAAGACAAACAGATATACAAAGGGACAAATGGCTGCGTGCTAAAAGGGAGAAACTGAACACGGACGGCGCCAAAGAAAAGAAATATATATATATATATATAAATGGACCTAGCTCAAGTTTCGTTACCTACTCTCTCCTATCTGCACCAATACAAAAATACAGGGGTTGACGCCCGTCCCTTACCTAGTGTATCTATACAATCATGTATGAGCGCTCGTCTTGCCTGTCCAGAAACCCCTTATCCACGCAGGCCAAAACACAACCCGAATACACAGAGACAACGGGAATTAACGAGGACCAGCCAATACAGAACGTGGCTAGGGCTAAGCGCTAGCTACGGGCGGCAGAGGGAGAACAAACAACGCTGCTGACCTGACATGAGTCTACTAACATGTGTACAACACGAACAACACCAAGCGCGTCCGCCTCAATTCCCCCAACACACCACATCAGCAAAACAAACAAATCACTCCCAACCTCCCCTGAACTGAATCCCCGGTCTTTTTTTAAAACACAAGCCCCGCCTCTCACGTAGGAAAAAAGGTTCCCCATTGGCCGCCAGATCTCGGAAGTACTTTGGGGGACCCCCAACGATGATTGACGCAGCAGCCAACCTGTAGCTGGGGACAGACAAGTGAGAGACAGAGCGACAACACAGGGCAAAACAGCGGGCCAAATAAACTGAGCCCAGGCACGTAACAATAAGCTACACATTTCTGTTCATAAATAAACAGCAAAATCTCACACACATGCGTCCTAAATGTGTGCATTAATAAGTTGCTAAAATATAAATTAAGTCATTTAGAGTGGTTTGATGTGAAATGCTCTGTTGGAGTCAGAATCCAATCATCACCACTGTAAAAAAAATCCAAGACTGACGATTCTCTAAATAGATAGATAGATCGATACTTTATTGATCCCAGAGGGAAATTCAAGGCATCCAGTAGTAGATATACAAAGTACACAGAAGTAACAAGAGAAGGACAGGATAGAGTTATACAGATAAAGACAAAGATACAATACAAAGTTTGAAGGTATAAAAATAGAGTCTTTAGTGTCTGTGTAATGCAGGTAGTGGTATACCATTTGCTGTGCAAATTAAGAAGATGACCGATGTCAGCCATATAGACAGTGCAATTGAGAAGATGGCTGTTGTCAGCCATACAGACAGTGCAAGTACGCAGTAATATAAATAATTTAGCAGTGCAAGATATGTACAACAGCACATGGTCAAACCACTGTGAATGACTGTTTACATTTAAAGACTGAACATGAGTAATTTTTTAGCGTTACAGTACAGTACAGCTGTCATCTTCAGGTACGAGTTCCGCTTTGTCTTGGTGGAGACGACCAACAAATATGTGTGTCCAAAAGGCCTGGTGTAAGATCTCATTAATGTAATCCAAAAATGTCAATTTTTCCCCTCTATTTTTAAGCCATGAAAGGCAAAGGAATCAGTGTTTTTATCTCTTATATGCACCATCCTAAAGATGTTTATACTATGGATCAGTGGCATAAACAGTGAAGGATTCAACCCTTCGTTAGATCCTGGTACAGCAAACATCACAGCCCTCTGTGAATTATACACAGGCCTATAGACCTATGAGTTGTCATTTTTCTTTCAGTAGTATGTCAAAGTTGTTTTCGGTTTGAGTTTTGATAGAATCTTTTAAAGTCTTAATGAGAGATTTGAGCAATAACAGAAAAAATTCTGTTTTTTATTCAGATGTCCCAGTGACATTTCACAGACAACAAAGAACACAAAAAAGCCTGCTACAGACTTTCTCCTCATTATCTTGGAGCAGGATTCAGTCGTTGTATTATTCTTGTCCAAATGGCTGTTTACGGATTTCCCCTACTGAGTAATATCCGTGCTGCGGTCGCAATTAAGTGAACTATATGGTCTACAAACTCCTGTTTGTTGCTTCCTGTGGGTGTGGGAATGTGTCTGATTAAGTCTGTTGAGGATATGGAGGCATGTTCAAAAAGGAGCTTTGGTCTCTGTCCCTGGAACCCAGCCGAGAAGTATGGAGTGATATCATTCATCTCAATATTCCTCCATAATGGACAACAAGTACAAAATCCTCAATACAGCACTCGCACATACATGCCTATGTCCTTTTGAGTAAGGGTATGTGTGTCTTTGTTTCAGGCTGCTGTAGAAGTAGCAGAGTGTGTGTGCATGTGTGTGTGTGTGTGTGTCAGGTTTGCCTGACTCCAGTAAGCAGGCGTGTCATTGTGGATTACTGGGCTGCACTGAGGAAGTGTTCAGAAGTGACAGTGGTGAGTGCTCTCCTGCAATCCCTGCAGGCCTCTGTCTAATGGCAGGAAGGACGCTCACCCCCGGAGACGAGAGTGTTCTGCCCATGTTGGCTCAAGCCTCAACCCCACTCCACTGTACTGTGCACCTTTAAAGTGATAGCTCAGCAAAAATCTAATGTGGGATGGAGAGGCAGGGAGAGAATGTTCAGCCAAATATTTTATCCATCTTCTCCAAAAGGAGATTTAGGCTTTATTATGGCTGCTACTAACCCTAACATTAGAGTTGTAAGAGTTTGCGTATTTAAAAAACTACATTATGCAGGATTTACAGACTTGAAGACCCGGTAACGTGTGCCTTTTGTAAGGCTGGTTGTGCAGATGAATTTTCTGATTTTCAGAGTGCTAAAACAGTAATTTAAAGAGAACACAAATTGTCCAGGAGTAAAAGCATTTTCATATTTTTATAAAGCTTAAACCACTTCTTCCTGTCCGTCAGACCAGAATATATTTTGATTAGTAATGCGTTTGATTACTTTAGATTACACTTTATTGTTGGGACAAGTATTTAGGAAATAATTGGGCACTAAACTGACATCTTTCTACCCTTGTTTTTACAGTTTAGCTCCAGTGCAAATCTAAGCAAAGTCTTAGCGAATCACATCTGAACAGAGATGGCCACAAGTCACTAAATACAAGTCCAAGTCAAGTCACGAGTCTTTAGGCTAAAGTCCAAGTCAAGTCTTAAGTCAATTTACACAAAGCATATATAGTAACTGTAGCATAAAGTGTAGATTAAAAACACAACTGTATTTTTTTTACAGTCCGACACTTTTTTTTTTGTTTAAATGTTACATATTTCCTTATAATATTTACTCACAAAAAATTACATGCTCTACAACTCTCAAACAGAACAAACTAGAAGCAATATCACTTTTTGTTTCGGCACCATACTCTGCCTCTAACACTTCCTGTCTCAAGCCAGCTTAAGGGGTTAATACTGTATGTTATATAGCTGGAATGATGGCTAAGCAGCCAGCACAAACCTATCCGGGTGTGTTTTCAGATGGCTTATGTTTGGTGTGGTCGATCAAATTTTTTAAAATTTGTTTCCCGCAATCTTTGCACGTTGCCACTCTTCTGTTATATGCTAGGATTTCAAATTCAGATTAAAACAAAGGCTACCACGTACGGTGCTCCCGCCGAAGCCATGCTACAGTGTTGTTTACACTTGATGCCGCTCACTGATATCACACACGCGCTGAATTCGAATGTTGTGATTCGTCCGTGTCCGTGGGCCGTGTCCCAAATCAACCAAATAATATACACATACACAAAGGAATTATTTTTCTGTAACTTCCGCACACCGTGCCTGGGTTGTAATGGAAAGAAACTTGATGTTCATATGCAATTTTGCATCGAGTCCGAGTCGAGTCAGGAGTCATTATAGACGAGTTACAAGTCAAGTCTGAAGTCTTTTTATATGCAACTCAAGTGCGACTCGAACTCGACTCGCTAACTCGAGTGCCCATCTCTGCATCTGAACACATCTTGGCAACATCCGGGATAGAGGGGGGGACTTTTTACTACACATATAGGTGACATTTACCGCATCAAGTAATATTTATATTTATTCATAAGATATTTTGTTAACCTGGCCAGCATATTACTGCCACTGATAACGTCACCTCTGCCGTAGACTGCTGACTACAGTGAGCCTGAAACTAATGACCTATTGATCAATGTTAGGTAGCCAGTTAACATTAGCTAATTAGCATTTACCTTTGCTTTCACAGTAAAGAGTGTCTTGTCCTACATGTGAATTACGGCCTCACAGACCTATCCACATCAAAAATACATATAGCTGTCTGTACTTTTGTAAGTTTTGTCGACGGAATATAAGGGGAGGGACTTCCTGTGCTGTAGTTCCAGTGTTGGCCGCAATATTGGAAGGTTTTGTTTTTTTTGGCCATCCATCTCTCCATGACATTTGAGTAACTGAAAGAAATGAACAGAGAATCCAATGTCAAGTAGGACTGATATTATGTTTTCTACATTGCGTTGATCCCTCGAGTTTTTATCAGTGATGCCTCAACTGAAAGGCTTTGGGCTTGGACCCTGTCAGTCATTAGGCTCACATTCAGAGCTCATTTTTGCTATTTTCTACCATTTCTGCTTTTGCTCCTCTGCACATTCCATATGCATAATATTTTGCTTTCACTGAGCACTCATATGCAGGGTCCACTGCTCTCCATCTGCTCAGATGCTTCAAATCTAGTGCCCTAATGCCGAATGGTTCTCCGTCTTATGCAATTGGAGGCAGTTTAGTGGTAGAACAGAACCTGTTTTAAGACATAGTTACAATTGACCCATACTGTTATCCCTCTCTGGCCTGCCTGAGCGTCTGTGTGTGTGTTTAAGCTCTTAGAGAAGCTAGAAGATGCTAATCAATGCTGCTGAGCACAGTCTTTTCCTTTAAGCACCAGGGATTCTGCTATTGCACAGTGGCAGAAGGCTGTGCTGCTCAAGCAACGCCACCAAATGACTCTGAGCGCATCTGCTACCCTTTCCAAGCATCTGAAAAACAGTTCTGTGGATAAACCCTTTCATGTCTGCTTCTGCTGACCTGACACATGCAGGAGATGTTCTGGCGGTCAGCTTCCCCCAACCTTTTAGCCATGGCTCAACCCTAGCCACTGATCTGAAACTGACATGTTTGTAATGGTGTTATGATTGACGAGTGTGGCGCTTGATGTGCTTGAACTTGAGGCTTGTGTTTGACCTCTTTTTCATGGTTTGTGCATATAGCTTGATTTTGCTGCTGTCAGACTAATGTCTGTCTCTTCCTCTTTTTAAGAAGTCACTATTATGGTGAAAACCCAGAAACTTTCACTGTTACTCCTGTCCTCCACTATACAGTGGGGTGCGAAACTTTGGGCAGTAATTTTCCTGATTTACCTTTATAAAGCATTGATTGTTTGGATAAAAAAAAAAAGTTAAATATATCATATAGGGGACAAACACAGTGATATTTGAGAAGTGAAATAAAGTTTATGATTTACAGAAAGTGTGCAATAATTGATTAAACAAAAGTAGGCAGGTGCATAAATTTGGGCACCAAAAAAAACCGTAACTCAATATTTAGTAGATCCTCCTTTCGCAGAAATAACAGCCTCTAAACGCTTCCTATAGCTTCTAATGAGAGTCTGGATTGTGGCTGAAGGTATTTTAGACCATTCTTCTTTACTAAACATCTCAACTTCATTCAGGTTTGATGGTTTCCGAGCATGGACAGCTCTCTTTAAGTGACACCACAGATTTTCAATAATATTCAGGTCTGGGGACTGAGATGGCCATTCCAGAACGTTGTACTTGTTCCTCTACATGAATGCATTAGTAGATTTTGAGCAGTGTTTAGGGTCGTTGTCTTGTTGGAAGATCCAGCCCTGGCGCAGCTTCAGCTTTGTCACTGATTCCTGGACATTGGTCTCCAGAATCTGCTGATATTGATTGGAATCCATGCGTCCCTCAACTTTAACAAGATTCCCAGTCCCTGTACTGGTCACACAGCCCCACAGCATGATGGAACCACCACCAAATTTTACTGTAGGTAGCAGGTGTTTTTCTTGGAGTGCTGTGTTCTTTTTCCTCCATGCATAACGGCCCTTGTTATGCCCAAATAACACAGCACCTTATTCCAAAATGAAGCTGGCTTGTCCAAATGTGCTTTAGCATACCTCAAGCGGCTCTGTTTGTGATGTGGGCGGAGAAAAGGCTTCCTCTGCATCACTCTCCCATACAGCATCTCCTTGTGTAAAGTGCGCCGGATAGTTGAAAATCTCTGAGATAGCTTTCTGTATCCTTCCCCTAAACCATGACGGTGAACAATCTTTGTTTTCAGGTCATTTGAAAGTTGTTTTGAGACTCCCATGCTGCGACTCTTCAGAAAAGATGCAAAGAGGAGAAAAACTTACAATTGCCTCCCTTAAATACCCTTTCTCATAATTGGAGTCACCTGTGTATGGAGGTCAAGGATCACTGAACTTACCAAACCAAATTTGAGTTCCAATAATTAGTTCTAAAGGTTTTAAAATCAATAAAATGACAAGAGTGCCCAAATTTATGCACCTGCCTCCTTTTGTTTAACCAATTATTGCACACTTTCTGTAATCATAAACTGTAAATCATAAATCATAAAAACTTCTCAAATATCACTGTGTTTGTCCACTATATGATATATTTATAGCATTGTTTTTATCCAAACAATCAATGCTTTATAAAGGTAAATCAGAAAAATTAACAAGGCTGCCCAAACTTTCGCACCCCACTGTATTTTGCCTACACTGAACATATTTAGACTCTAGTGAAGGACAGGGATAGTTAATCCACTTCTGCATCGTCAAATTTGAAATCAAATATTAATAAATTGATGACATGTAAGCCTCCCACTAATATTCCTTGTAGCCAATCTGTTTTTTCTTTTGTTTTGACTCCTCCCCTTGAACCACCATTTTATTAGTCTCCATGCATATCATTTGTATAAGCAGCCATTTGTGAGTGAGTCTACTTACTTGTGAGTTATATATATTTGCCTTACTATGCTTTTGTTAGTGTTTGCTTTGTTTCTTATGAAGTCTATTTATTTTATGTTATTTTATGTTTCAAATCAAATCAAATCACTTTATTGTCACATCACATTTTCACAGGTGTGAAGGTGAGTGAAAAACGTAGGTGCGTAGTCCCTTACAGTACTTCAATACAAACATATAAATAGACAATAAATATATACAATACTAAACACTAAAATCTCTGTTACACTAATTTACAGTTATAAATAAAAGTTATGAATAAAAACTATGATATATGCAGATATACACATTACCATAAAGCACTGTGGTAGATGGTAGATGAGAGATGCAGGGTATATACAGGGCATAGAATATTATATATGTATATACATACACTACAGATATACAGTGTGGATGGAAGATAACAGTAGGTCAGTCTATGTGCAAGTGTAAATATGCTAATGTAAAGTGCAGAGTGATGATCGTCAATGGAGATCATCGTTTAGATGGTTTTGGTGAGGTGTGCTGAACCAGGTCCATACACCGGTGCATCAGCACTACTGGCTGTTCAGTAGCGTGATGACGGGGGGGGAAGAAACTATCTCGGAGGCGGCTGGTTCTGGACTTTATACTTCGGAACCTCCTCGCACTCGGCAGCTGTGAGAACAGACAGTGGCTTGGGTGGGTGTAGTCCTTTAGAATCCTTCTGGTTTTCCTGAGGCAGCGGCTGGTGTATAAATCCAGGAGGTTTGGAAGCTGAACCCCGGTGATGTACTGGGCTGTCCGCACCACCCTCTGCAAAGCTTACCGCTCGTTTTAATATATTCTGTAAATTTATTAAAACTTGTGCATACATACATACATACATATATACTGTCTCTACACCTCCTGTAGGATCAAACACAGAAACATTAGGATCAAACTTGTCTCCTCTTCTGTTGTATGTAGTCTTGGCCTTGACTTGGACTTGATTTTTAAAACTGTCAGCCTCTGTCGGCTATTTAACATTTTGGTTCTGAGCTCATCTGAAATGGACTGACACACATTGGGAACATGTATTGTGGTTGGATAGGTCGACTTTTAAGACTATTTAAGATCTAATAATGACTAAAAAAGAAATTGGCCATTTGGATTGTTACCAGCATAAAGTTCAAAAGCCAGGGGGTTTTAATGGGTGATCTAGGTGCAGTATTTTTCAAGGATGTCCATTCTAATTTCAACATGTGAACCATTATTTTACCAGTTCTGCATGTGTTTTAGCAGGAAGACTGTGTAATCAGAGAAAACGAAGCATAAAATGATCTGTCAGTGCACTAATAAAGGTGAAATATATAAATGGGTTTTGGAATAAAGGTCTTAAATATATAAATGTATATGTATAAATAGACAGTATATAGTCAAATCAAGTCAAGGGTTAGTTATATCGCTCCTTTTACAGCACATGTTCTCACAAAGTAGCATTACAGAGAATCCAAGTCCAAACCCCCAGTAAGCAAGCCCAGGGCAAGTAAAGACTCCCTCAGAGCAAGAGGAAGAAACTTCGCAGGGAAACCATCCTTTTCTGGTTGACACCATAAACTGACGACCCTCTGGTCACAAGGCTGGTTTCCTAAACTTGAGCCCACAATTACAAGGCAAATGACATAAGTCCTATGAAAGTGCCCATTGGAACATCATACTTTACTTTTGTAAATGATTGATTGTAGATGATTCACTGTTTACATTGGCAAACTGATCGTGATCACACAACCATGTTCTAAACCATAAAACAGTCTTTCTGTTACTTTTACAAGAGTTCTACAAGAGGAGCTTATTATTGATAGAAGAGGCTTTATTATTCCTGACAAAACATCTTTAAGTAAACTTGTAGGATTTGGATCTAGTTTGACCTTTAGACCTGGATTAGGTTTACCGGGCAATGCACCTGGAGCTGTAAACTGTGTTAGCTGTTAATGTTTTTGTTTTGTTTTGTTTTGTTTTGGTTGTTTTTGGGTTTTTTTTGCTGGATTGTTTACGTTTTATTATTGAATATAATCATGTAACTATAGCTCATCGCTTGTAATGAACAATTCGTCAACCATCCTAAACCACAACCATCACAAACAGCACTACTGTTGACCAAATACAATTTGTGTTTAAGTCAACAGTTGAGCTGTGGCCTCTAATTGTACACCAGCAAGGTCTGCCGAGTGTTTCTAACAAAGTAACCTGTGTGTATCTGTCTAGATTTCTTTTGTTTAACAGTTTACAGACTTCAATGATTAGTTCACAGCACAAGGCCAAGTCACAGCCACAGTTCTAGCTATACCTGGACAGCTGAACAAAAAGAGGTGCTTTGCTTCTTTTATTACCAAAAGTAAACAACTTGAAATGCAGTTGGGTTTTGTAGATTGATGAATGTGATCTTTTCTTGATACAATATACACATTGGGATTGTGCTAAATGAAATCTGTTCCATGCTGTTGGAGAAAGAAGGTGTCAGCTGCTGAAGTGTTACAACCAGTCTTAATCAGGCAAGGTGCCCGCTTATGCAAATCTAGGGAGCAGACACGAACACCTTGAGCTCTCTGCTGCAAACTCTCATCACTTCCACTGTGATTGAAATATCATTCAGAAATGATATTGTTGTAAAAGAAAAACATGACACTACATTTCAGATGCTAATGAGTGTTTGGGAGTTTGATAAGGGAGAGTGGTGTTTGGAAGAAATGGCTCCAGCAGGTGCGTGGGGGCTTTCATCTATCCTTGGAGATTGGAAATTATCCATTTTGCTCTGCCTCTTACTTTAAGAGCAGTATGATGCAGGATGTTGGAAAGATCAAGACACTATTAGGTTCAGCGAGGTCATAAGAATACTTAGCTTTAAGCGGGGGGCAGAGGGGAGGTGCCCCTTTCAGTGTTTGAAGGCCAGTGTAGGCATTTAATTTGTTTATATCGATTTAAATATACAATGTTTTTCTTTCCCCACATCAGTCATGGCGAATTTCTAGCTAGTCCTGCTTCATTGCACAATACTGCCAAACTGAGGATCATGGTTAACGTGTGCTTGGTTCAACATACAATATGTAAAGCACCACCACACTACTGTTAATACTATATCACTGGACAGTTCAGCACGCTTGGAGGAGAACTCTAACCGCCAAATCTAGAATGCCACCTGTCTGCAACACACTAAGTGATGGAGAAAAATTGAGTGCGAGCCTACAGACACAAAGAGAGTGAGGATCTCATGCATCCTCTTTTCCCTAAAGCCTTCATGGAACATGTAGTAATAGGGATGAGTGTGCATTTGTGAGTCCACCCCCCATCTTTCTCTCTCTCTCTCTCTCTCTCTCTCTCTCTCTTTTTCTCCCTCTCTTTTCTATGTAATTGTCTCTGTCTTGCTCTCTCTTTTTCTCTGTTATTTCAATTATTCCACTGTGTTTTTGGTTCCCGACTGCAGATGGCCATGTCTGGGCATTAAATACCGCGTAATCTCTGCAGAGATGCCCAAAGAATGTGAACTGCATTCTGCTGTCAGTAATTAAGAGACTTTAGGGTTTGCTGGCTGGCTATTCATGGCCCTCTCTCTAACTGCTTCAGTGAAATTAAAACTGGCTTATCCAAATGTACCATAAATATTGATCCCTGACCTCATTCCATTGTCTTTCCAGAGGGATGCCAAGGGTCAGTATCTGTTCGATCTTATCTGCCACCATCTGAACCTGCTGGAAAAGGATTATTTTGGCATCAGATATGTGGACCCGGACAAGCAAAGGGTGAGTGTCTTTGCATGCATCATACTGGCAGTAAATAGCGGGGTGACAGGGTGACTCATATAATGTTTCAGAATTTGTAACAATACATGTACATGCACCACAAAACAAAACTTATGTATACAAATAATATATACGTAAGCTTGCTTTCATTCATAAAGTTTATGAAGTGTACGGTGAGTAAAAGGATAAGGTACATGTATCTAATAAGTGTTTTCTAAGCGTCAACACATCCTTTACATAAACAAACACAGACATATTACAAATTACAAGTTACTATGCTAAGTTTGGTGCACATTTGTGTATTTGAGTTTAACATACAGTATACTGAGTACCTAAAGTGCAATTTTGTACAGTGTGCATTATAAAGTGTCCAGTAAGTGTGAATAACAATAGATGTTTGAATGAATATACTTAAAGTTTATAATAGACATTTAGAGTAGTAACAGCAACAGTAATGATAGTGACATGATAATGCTGCTAACATTTTTTTGCTGTTAATGTGTTTTCCTAAATCGACCCTTCAAGCTGTCCTAGCAATAACATTGCTAGGATAGAATCCACAGTTGTAGTCCACTCATTTAAATACAGCTATTAAATGTTTTTAATACCTTTAACAACGTCCGTACCTTAAACAAGAATATGAATGAGAGTGAGAGACTTCAACCAAGAAAGAGTTGCAATCATAGTGTGTATGCATAATAGTATATGATACAAACCCTCATTGGCTGGAACATGTAGGCATTGTTATCATGATAAAAGTGAAGTTATTAAATTATTGCAATATATTTGAATGAAACCTGTATTGTCTAATCATACAGATATAACAAATTCTTACATTTTAAAACCTTTTATTAGCATAATATTTGAACCAATAACACAATTGCGTAATTACGTTTGTCTTTTAGGACACTCTACTTAATAATGAAATAAAGTGCAAAAGCACATGTGCACAAAAAAAACAGTACAGAAATTACGCAAATCCAAAACTTGTATTCCAAGTATTTCAACCTGACGTTTAAACTACACAGTTAACACACTTGGTACATTTGCCTTTTATTTTCTGAAGTTGTTTCTGTTCTGAATACTGGCAATACTGGGATTGAATATCATAACCTGGTTATTTACTTATACTCACGAAAATGCACCACTACCAGTGAATCAGGTACCATCTCATGCCATTGATGTAAGCCAAATGCACTTTGTCACTCTGGTAAGCAATTATTAATCAGACTGGCAGTAAACAAGGGTGTTGCTAAAGCTGTGTTGGTCAGACACATATTCGTTGGTAATATCAAATATTTTAATTTGGAATTTGGAATCTGCAAGACATGCACTGTGCAACTTTAGGCCTTTTTTTAAGCATATGCCAGTACACAACCACTACAAGTGGGCAGACATAGGGTACAATAATGGAGGTGAAAACGTTTGCAGCCTTAGTATGCAGACTAAATGGAATTGGGTAGTTCATAACATTAATAAACATTAATGTGCTGATATTCCTAAAAATCAAGTGCTAAAGAAAATGTTCTCATCCTTGTTCTTGTACACGGTCTGAAAAAGGGTAATACTACTTTAAAAGACATTAAAATTCTTTATATGAGGATTTCTAAAATGTCTATAAAGAAAACTAATGGGGTATTTTAGTTCTGGAATATAAGCCACTGATCAGTTACATGATTACTGTTCAGCTCTATTTTGTGATAAGCATTTATTTGCTCAAATAACACCACTAAACAAATAATGATAATATAACAATTTTGAACTATTTCTTAATCTTTCTTTGTAGTTATCACCCAGTATCTAGTTTGCCTCAGTCTCCTTACTTACCAAATCAGATATGCTGGTAAAGGAATATAACATAACTAAGAAATACAGACTGAAACCCCCAAAAAATAACTTTTAAAAACCTTTATGAAAATATGGAATTATTGTTATTTTGTACTGCCCTGCTGCTTTTTTAAAAGTTTTGTTGCAGAACCTGTTTACTTAACCAGATTAGTGCACTTAAACACATTGCTTAGGTGCTCTTGCACAGTATAGTGTTCTCTCTATTATACGTTGTACCGGAACAGTGCTGTCTCTTATTTCCAGCTTTTACCGCAATATATATTTGCTCCTACAGGCCCTCATGGTGCAACACAGCCAATCAATCAAAGGCATAAGGACCTGGTTTACTAGGCAAGCCGCCGTCCACCTATATCAGAGAGAGGAACCCACTACCATTTAATTTGCTAGAGTAGATTTAATGTGATAGGGCCACAGAAGGAGCTGAAGTGGAAGGAATTTTCTAGAATGAGAGGAGGAATGAATCAAGCACAGGCAAGATGTGGTCGGTTACAGTGCATGAATGAAAGCAAAGGAAGTCTGGAGACCAGACAAGAATGGAATAAAGTCAATAGCTTAACATTAGAGGATAGATATAGCTTAAGTGTCATTATCATATGGTACTAGTCTTCTAATATGAGCATGATATGAAAATGTTATATGTTCATCAATATGTGGGTAAAGCAATATACGCAGTATCACCACTGCTGCAATGCACACATCTCTGTTAGGATGTAATATTTTGAATGTCTGTTTTGGTTTGGTGGTCTTTCCTAGCACACAAATTGCTGTGTAAGGTCATTCTGAATGGTGGATTATCTCTCATGCTATGAAAGTGTCTGTTTTGCTGCTGAAGCTCCGGAAGATTTCACTGTGACACTGAGTATGACATTCAAATTTTTGCAGTGCTTTGCAGCATTTTAAAACTGAAACTAAAAAGCAGGAATGTCCCAATATTCTAATCTAAAGCATCAGCTGATAATGATCTCATCTTTTGTGTTTTTGTACATAATACAGCCACATAATTTAGGATGCTACGCAAATAATATTGCTAAAGTCCCTTTGTTTTTTGTTTGTAAATAATGTGGCATTCTGGTTTGATACGCTGAAGTCTTCTAGTTACTTTAATATTCTGCAGTGGTGCATTATTAGTATCCAGTAATACACATTACTACACATATCATCTCTGTCTACATGAAAGAAAGTATCCTCAAAATGGCAACTTTGCAGGAGAGGGCAAAAACCTAATTTGTCAAAGGAACCATACTTTTCCAAGCAAATTTGGGCCGTTTGTGCAATTTTCTCACAATTTACGTCCAATTTATGCTCATTTACATAACTCCTATGACACAAAGAAAATCAGATAATCATAACCAGATTACTTCTATACTTTGCCTTTTTTGTCATACATGATGATGTACGAAAAGGAGATGACCTCTATAGCCACCTTGACCATAACAGAAGAGATATGTGACAGACCTGACAGAACACACTTTAACACACCCCACGTATACACATGGTTATGCTTCTCTTTTGTGCTGATCCCCTTGGAGACCCCCTCGCAATGAGTGACATAAATAATAATGAGGGCAACTGAGGGACGTGAGCCCTGCTGTAGACTACATTCTGTAAACCTGAAACGACAGTTCAGCTCTTACGCCCTGACTGTTAAACTCTTCACAGTTCCCTCTGGATTGCTCCTTGTTGGCAAAATATGCTTCAAAGCTAAACAGGTTTGCAGAAATGTGATAGCAGAAGTATTGATGGCCTAAACCTTTAGGTCACAACAATCCGAAACTCAATCTGGACAGAGATCTGTATGCTATTTCTGGACCTGTTTCTCTTCTGTAGTGATGGCGAGTTAGAAATGTACCGCATGATGTGGCAGCACAGCTTAGCTGATTTGGCTTATCTGCTGTAATGCATGATGGCACTGACGGAGACTCAGCATGGTGTCGAAGACGTGCTAATGTTTGATTCCGGAGGGGAGGGAGGGGAGATGATTGGTATAGATGTGCTCTACACTCCAACGTTCTCTCTGTTTCTTTCTCTCTTACATGCTCACAGACACACACACACACAGACACACAAGCATGTACACACATACAGGCAAATTGGTATAGGAAAACTCATCTTGCCACACTGGCCGCCTGCTCCTCTGATAATAATAATAATAATAATAATAATGCACATAATGAAATATAGATGTGTATGAGTGTCTTTGAACTTATGCGTATGGATTTGATTTAGGGAAAATTTTTCCTGACTTTGTAAAAGGACAGAGGAAAACAGAGGTTGCCCGTGATATCAGCACCTGCAAAATGATTTTGACTTCTGCAGGGCATTTTTCTAAAGCTATGTAAATAAACATAAATACAGAACAAAAGCAAAAATGTCTTATTTCCAAGGAAGTATGTTAATGTTATATGTTTGCATTATTCAGCCCTAACATCCTTGTACTAAACCCTGTAGGAATTTGCAGCTGTGAAAATTCACACAAATGAAACCAGTCTTTGCAGTATTTACCAGAGCTTGCAGCTTTGTCCAGCAATAGAGATGTTTGATTGAAAAGGGTTTATGAAGCTAACAGTAGATTTATTTACTTTATAGGCCCTTAATTGAAGCAACTCGTAGCTTTTAATCAGGGCTTCCTCACATGTTGAGCATGGCTTACCAATTTGTGTCTTACCTGCCTACACATCACTTTAAATCACCAGCTTTTTGTTGGCCATGTTAATGTATAGGTTTGGCTTGTAAGTGAGCCCTATAGACTGAGCTACGTAGTCCCTTAATTTCATGTTTGTTTTGACACAAACTCTAACTTCAGAGCTTCATTTTCTCGCAGTGTTAGGACTGTGCATTAAGCATTTTGCATTACTGTGTTAAGCTAAAGCCATATTGGGACCACAGAAAGACACAGCAGGTCACATTTGGTTTGAAATGTATATAGAGAGAGGCAACGTTTTAACAGACAAATGCTACAAATGTTACATCGTCTAGCATTACTAACCCAGCCTTTTTAAACTCTGATATCTTTCTGCTCGAAAACAGATGGTTTGTGAAGAAATCATTAACTGATACCAAGTATGATAAGTATGATACGCTGAATGCTTTACTTCATTCAGCCATGAATGTAGCTTTCATTGGCTCTCCCTTTCAGCACTCAGTACAGACTCTCTGCTGTGTGATGTAACATTATGTCGAAGTGGTCCATGAGGAGCTGTTGAAAGACAACCTCTCTCACAACAGAGAATGGTTGATCATTCAGAGTTATACATTCCATCCCCATTGCTGTAATAGTTGTAGCTTTTGGACTGTTTTAATCTCATTCTTGATCAACCGGGTGAGTGCTTATGTGCACAGTGCTGTATGAGATGTACAGAGTGCTGCTGTAGTGGAAATAGTGCAGTTGTGGGATGCAATAAATGCATCATCAAATATGGATTTGAAATATTGGCCAAATCTAAGTCTGATTTTTTTTTATAGCAGTTATCGGCCACTACAGATACAATTCTTATTTCATCGTGCATCCCTAACAATAGCCCTTTTGGTCCAGTTCAGGTTTAGAAATGGCAGTACAGCAGTGTTTAACTATAGTAATTTAGTAATGCTGATACCACCTCCCCCAATAAAGAGTAGAACAAGTGTCAGTGCTGCCTTTGAACAGGATATTTATTCCTGCGTGTGTGTTTTTTGAAACTGCAGTTCTGCATGGGAGCACATTATGCCCTAAAGCTCTAAGACTCTGTTCTTTCTTATTTCAGCACTGGTTGGAGTTCACCAAGTCAATCTCCAAGCAAATGAAATGTAAGTATTCTCAGTCAGTGCCTGTTCACATGATGCTAGTTTCCACAATGAAACATCATCTCTATGAAAACTAGAATGTAGAATATAATATTTTTATGAATATACAATATTACTTGATATATGCTTTTGGAACGGAAATCGTCTTTCATAGAGGTTTCAGGTCACATTCCTAAAATCTTTTAGTAACTTCCGAAGTCGCTTAATGACTGAGTATAGTAGTGTTACCTGTTTGTGATATCTAATCATTTTTGATACAGCTAATTGATTAGTAATTGACTTATTTTTTATTTTTTCAAAGCCTTAGTAACTGAAACAAAGTTTGACAACAGTGCACTCAGAATGAAATTGATTTTCGTTTATAGCCCAGCCTCCATTTACCATGTGTCTGAGGGTCAAATTCTACCCACCAGACCCTGCTGCCCTTAAGGAGGAAATCACCAGGTAAGAACTCAAAAATATAACTATGTATGTCAGTTGGCATAAAACAACCTAATGTAAAGTTCCACTGATTTGTTATAAATTGCTGCCTGTGTCAAATTGTTGAGATCCAATCAAATAATTCATAGTGGTTGTGATGTGAAAACACATTTTGACCTGGACAAAGCCCTCTTTCTCAAAACTATCGTTAAGCAACAGCATAACAGTTTCATGTTTCACATATTTCTTTGTTTGCCTGACTGATGGGACATTTAACATTTCTAGATCCACAAAGTGACATAGGTACTGAGAGTGCACCTTAGAAAGCTTTACCACCCACAGTAGACAGCACAGTGGCAAACAAACAGACAAGAAACTTGGGCAGAAATCACATTTAATGCAGGAGGCCCCACTGCATATCCAGTGCAGCATTCTTTAACTTTCATGGGATGTGGTAGCAGAAGACTCCCCTAGTGCCTAAGTTAACACCACAACACAGAACACAGTGCCTCACCTAGGCTCATGAGGTTGCAATTTGGACCCTAGGGGACTGGCAATGTGGCATGGTCCGATGAGTCAAGGTACTAGTTGTTTCAGGCTAATGGTAGGGTTTGTGTGTGGCGCAACCAATTTGTCAACAAGGCCATGTGCAGGCTGGTGTGGGTTTCACATTGATATGGGGGGTGTTCCACTACAGAATTAGTCTCTTTCTATAGACAGGATAGAACAGGGCAGATAAATTGTACAGCAACAGATGATCCACATTCAGGAACAAAGAGCACCTACTGTATATATATGGTTGGTATACAGGATTAAATGGAGAATGAGTATATACAGTGGGGTGCGAAAGTTTGGGCAGTGTTGTTAATTTTTTCTGATTTACCTTTATAAAGCATTGATTGTTTGGATAAAAAAATTCAGTTAAATATATCATATAGGGGACAAACACAGTGATATTTGAGAAGTGAAATGAAGTTTATATGAATTACAGAACGTGTGCAATAATTGTCTAAACAAAAGTAGGCAGGTGCATAAATTTGGGCACCAAAAAAAAAACCTTAACTCAATATTTAGTAGATCCTCCTTTCGCAGAAATAACAGCCTCTAAACGCTTCCTATAGCTTCTAATGAGAGTCTGGATTGTGGCTGAAGGTGTTTTAGACCATTCTTCTTTACAAAACATCTCTAGTTCATTCAGGTTTGATGGTTTCCGAGCATGGACAGCTCTCTTTAAGTGACACCACAGATTTTCAATAATATTCAGATCTGGGGACTGAGATGGCCATTCCAGAACGTTGTACTTGTTCCTCTGCATGAATGCATTAGTAGATTTTGAGCAGTGTTTAGGGTCGTTGTCTTGTTGGAAGATCCAGCCCCGGCACAGCTTCAGCTTTGTCACTGATTCCTGGACATTGGTCTCCAGAATCTGCTGATATTGATTGGAATCCATGCGCCCCTCAACTTTAACACGATTCCCAGTCCCTGTACTGGCCACATAGCCCCACAGCATGATGGAACCACCACCAAATTTTACTGTAGGTAGCAGGTGTTTTTCTTGGAGTGCTGTGTTCTTTTTCCTCCATGCGTGATGGCCCTTGTTATGCCCAAATAACTCTATTTTAGTTTCATCAGTCCACAGCACCTTATTCCAAAATGAAGCTGGCTTGTCCAAATGTGCTTTAGCATACCTCAAGTGGCTCTGTTTGTGATGTGGGTGGAGAAAAGGCTTCCTCTGCATCACTCTCCCATACAGCATCTCCTTGTGTAAAGTGTTGTAAATAGTTGAACGATGCACAGTGACTCCATCAGCAGCAAGATCATGTTGTAGGTCTTTGGTGCTGGTCTGTAGGTTGACTCTGACTGTTCTCAACATCCTCTGCATGGTCTGCCACTTCGAGCCTTGACTTGAACTGTGCCTGTGGTCTTCCATTTTCTCACAATGTTCTCACAGTGGAGACTGAAAGCTGAAATCTCTGAGATAGCTTTCTGTGTCCTTCCCCTAAACCATTACGGTGAATAATCTTTGTTTTCAGGTCATTTGAAAGACTCCCATGCTGCGACTCTTCAGAGAAGATGCAAAGAGGAGAAAAACTTACAATTGCCCTCCTTAAATACCCTTTCTCATAATTGGAGTCACCTGTGCATGGAGGTCAAGGGTCACTGAACTTACCAAACCAAATTTGAGTTCAAATAATTAAAAGGTTTTGAAATCAATAAAATGACAAGAGTGCCCAAATTTATGCACCTGCCTACTTTTGTTTAACCAATTATTGCACACTTTCTGTAAATCATATAAACTTCATTTCACTTCTCAAATATCACTGTGTTTGTCCTCTTTATTATATATTTAACAGAATTATTTTTATCCAAACAATCAATGCTATATAAAGGTAAATAAAAAAAAATTAACAAGGCTGCCCAAACTTTCGCACCCCAATGTATAAGGGGTCGGTGCACCTTATAAACTAGAATTTGGCTAATATTATAAATTGGAAATCAGGCAAAAGCTAATATTAATATACAGCAGATTAGCAAATGTGATATATTGTTCAGCCTTAATGCTCATGGTTACAGTGTTTAGGTAAATTAAATTTGCTGCCTGATATTGATTTCTGCTTGTGATGAGATGTAGTTAAATTCTGCAATCTCTCCTAAGATGTGCTAGCTCTTCTAATGATGAATAAAAGATGATCTTACTTCCTTAACATTCTGTATGAATGCTAGCCCAAATCTTAGCTCAGAGTTTGGTCAAGCATTGATCAAGGCACTGGTGTATACCTCCTTAACTTTCTCTATTTCTGTCCATCTCCTTCTTCCCATGGGGTGGGAGACAAGAGAAAGTGGATTTTAATCAGATTAGGGAGATTTAATGAGTCACAGAGGAACGAAGTTATCATCTCTCATTTCCTGCTGAATGGAAACTAAATGGGACATTTTTCAGGTACATGGTACCTTTGTGATTGTTTACCACAATATTTTTGGACATTTTGACCTCTACCTGCTTTCCTTGTATTGTGATCATAACAATCAATTAATCAACCAATATTTATTTGAATAGCACGTTTTACAACATATATCTCAAAGCAGCTTTACAGAAAATCAGTTAATATAAAGGAAAATAAAAACATGGACTCCATAAATAGACAGAGGGAAAATCCAGGTCCAAAGGCAGGGGAAAACAGAAAAACCTAAAACTTGCTGTGACACTGGTATTGGCCACCCTTAGTAAATCAGTAAATCACAGTAAATCAGTATGAAAATATATTTTGACTCACCTGTGGTAAATCACAAATAAGAATCACCTGTGATAAATTGTCAATGCCCATGTGACATGAATTAGCCAATAAATAATGTCAGTGTTTTAAAAAGCCACATGTTATGCCCTGTTCCTTTATCACAATGGTGAAGACAAAGGAGCTGTCTGAGGACATCAGAAGTGCTATTATTAGCAAACACAAGAGCTCCAAAGGGTATAAAGCCATCGCCAAAGACTTTGCTATTTCAGTTTCAACAGTGTGCAATGTTATTAAGAAGTTTGCCAAGCATGGAACTGTCAATAACCTCCCTGGACATTGAGGGAAGAGAAAAATTGATGAGAGAAGTCTTTTAAGGTTGGTGCAAATGGTGGGAAAAAAGTACTATGTCAAACATCCAAAGACCTGAAGGCCAACCTGGAAAAGTCTGGGGTTTCATGAAATCAGAGAATTACCAAAAGATTTTAGAGCAAACTGTCCTACCCTATTTGATGATCCCAGGTGTACATTGTTTCTACATGAATTAAATACACTATATTGCCAATAGTGTTCACTCACCCATCCAAATAATTGAATTCCGGTGTTCCAATCTCTTCCATGGCCGCAGGTGTATAAACCAAACCCCTAGGCATGCAGACTGCTTCTACAGACATTAGTGAAAGAATTGTTTGCTCTCAGGAGCTCAGTGAATTCCAGCATGGTACCGTGATAGAAAGCCACCTGTGCAAAAAGGCCAGTCATAAAATTTCCTCACTAATAAATATTTGACAGTCAACTGTCAGTGGCATTATAACAAAGCAGAAGCAATTGGGAATGACAGCACCTCAGACACAAAGTGGTAGGCCACATAAAATGACAGTCAGCAGATGCTGAGATAGCGATTCTGCAGTTTCTGAGTCAATCGCTACAGACCTCCAAATTTCATGTGGCCTTCAGATTAGCTCAAGAACAGTGCATAGAGAACTTCATGGAATAGGTTTTCATGGCTGAGCAGCTGCTTCCAATCCTTAGCCAAGAGCAATGCAAAGCGTAGAACGCAGTGGTGTAAAGCACGCTGCAACTGGACTCTAATTAAATGATTTAGAGCAGAGACTGCAAGCCAGGCCTTCTTGTCCAACATCAGTGTCTGACCTCCAAAGTGTTCTTCTGGAAGAGTTGTCATAATTCCCATAAACACACACTTTGTGGAAAGCCTTCCAAGAAGAATTGAAGCTGTTATAGCTAAAAATGTTGGGCCGACATTATATTAAACCCTATGGCCTATTTTATATATTATATACACTATGTCAGTTTTTTTTTTTTTTTTGGTTGTTAAGTTATTTAAATCAAGTAAACTTAATACATTGCTTTTTGCCTTTTATTCAAAACGTTTAATAGAGAGTATGAGTAAAGTAAAAAAGCCTAAGCTCTTGTTTCAGCTGCTGGTCTCTGTAGAAATCCCTGTAGGCCGGAGCTGCTGTAGATAAGCTGGAGTGCTGTCATTCTGAAAGCCCAGTGTGCAGTAAGTGAGAACAGATTGCACACTCGCAAGTTTGCAAAGCCCGTGATGGACTGTATCTTTATAATTAAAGAAAGTAGGATCTTTGAACAGAGTAGATTGAAAGCATAATGCTGTTTGGCGTTGGATTTTTCAAGAGGCTGAGGAGATCTGTGAAAGCTTCTCTCAGAAACTTGCTGAGATTGGCCCCCAAAATAGAACGAAAGACTAAAATGCTGTAAATGAATGCATGGTGCTTCCATCTTTCTCTCCCTTACTCTCTGCTTGACTGCTGAAAAGAGATGGAGGGTCAGTGACTGCTAACAGATTCCTCTAAATGATACATGATTAGCCTCCAGCTAGCAACGTCCCGACTCACTTTTGAGCAGCTCTCCTCTCCTTCCTCCCACCCTTTCATGCTGCATGCAATGAGGTCACCTAGAAAAAGTGCACGTGGCTGAGCTCTGGAATGAGAGCTTAAATGGATGGATGATATGCTGTTGATCCAGCCACCTGATAAGGGGCTGACCTGTTTGTCAAGACTACTCAGTTATGCATTGGTAGAGATTGGTTCATTTTGACTGTATAATCTAGTATGTAATGAAACAAAAGAGTAAAAAAGACTAAAAAAGAGACATCACCGAGAAAAAGACTAAAAAAGCAAAAACTAAAACAAAAAACAACTAAAGAAGCCTGAAAAAGAGGGGGCTAAAAAAAAATTTAAGATAGACAAACTAAAAGGGAAGACTAAAAAAGAGTAAAGAAGATTTGAAAATACTGAAAAAGACTAAACAGGAGGAGGGAAAGGAAGACTAAAGAAGAGTAGACAATACTAAAGGCATGAAGACAAAAAGTAAAGGAGGGAAGAAGTTTAAAGACACAAAGATTAAAAAGTGAAGACTACAGAATAGAAGACTACAGAATAGAAGACTACAGAATAGAAGACTAAAGAATAGAAGACTACAGAATAGAAGACTACAGAATAGAAAACTACAGAATAGAAGACTAAAGAATAGAAGACTACAGAATAGAAAACTACAGAATAGAAGACAACAGAATAGAAAACTACAGAATAGAAGACTAAAGAATAGAAGACTACAGAATAGAAGACTACAGAATAGAAAACTACAGAATAGAAGACTAAAGAATAGAAGACTACAGAATAGAAAACTACAGAATAGAAGACTATAGAATAGAAAACTACAGAATAAAAGACTACAGAATAGAAAACTACAGAATAAAAGACTACAGAATAAAAGACTACAGAATAGAAGACTACAGAATAGAAGACTACAGAATAAAAGACTACAGAATAGAAAACTACAGAATAAAAGACTACAGAATAAAAGACTACAGAATAGAAGACTACAGAATAGGAAGCTGCAGAACAGAAAACTGCAAAATAGGAGATTAAAGAAAAGAAAATTACAACTGTAAAGACTGAAGAGGAGAAGGCTAAAGATGTGAGAATTAAAGAAGAAGCAAATCTTTAAACAGAAACAAAAAAAGACGAGAAGTCTACTAAGAGAAACTAGGAGACTAAAGGAAAACTAAGTAAAATAGGACAGAAGAGATAGAAGTGCAGGCTAAACAAAAGAAAAGAACAAGACTAATGGAGGGAATACTAAATGGTAGTAAAGGAGAAGTGTAAAGACGAAAATAATGAAATGGGATGGGAATGCTAATGAAGAGAAAAGGGGACATCTAAAGAAGAATAGAGAATATTAAAGGAAAATGACGACGAGAAAACTAAAGAAGAGAAATCCAGAGAAGAGGAAAAGAAAAAAGACTACAGAAGTGAAAAACATCCAGAAGAATACTAAAGAACAGAAGAAGAATAGAGATAAGAAACGAAAAAGATTGACATGGAAAGACTTTGGACCAGAATGGAAAACTAAAACGCTCCAAGAAAAGGAGACAATGTGCAGAATGTGGGAGTGAGAAATGGACAGCGTTGAGGAACAAGCTGAGGAAAAATGGTAGATCTCCAGAGAGAGAGATGAAAAGAGAAGAGTTCATATCATCACTCTGACTTCCTGCATTTGTTTACTCTGGGTCAGTTCAAACTACTTATGCAAGTGTCTGTGATGTTACGCTGCACCACTACTGTTGTCTTTGATTTGTCCATTGTGCCCACCCACTGAAACAGGCGTTGTGCACATCAGCTGTAGACCTTACCCCAAATATTAGTGCCTTCTGATGAATGAATTTAGATCAGTTATAGGATAAACACTTTTAAGATCAGAAAATTGACATGAAGAGTGGGTGATATACCATCGCAATAATTTACCTATTAAGCTTATGTTAGATATGGCAAGATGACATAAGATAATTAAATTACATTGTTCACATACAGCCTTACACTAAAGTGGTAGGCTTAGTTACTTAGTTCTGTATGTTTCACGTTGAAACTGAAGCCACTTACTTTTAAATAAGTCTTGCATGTTTTGCAGGCATCAGTTATAAAAAAATACAGTTTTTTAAACATTTTTAAACAGTGGCCTATTAATCACTGTTAAATTTGTGTCAGTATTTGAGTTAACAAGTTCTGCAAACTGCACACATAACATAAAGTGACCATTTACAAGCATTTACTACCAGATTTGGATCATTGTAAATTCTGATTATTATCACTATTGCCTACTCAAACACTTTAATTAACAGGTCACATTCAAAATATTTCAAAACTCTTTGCAACTGAACGATTATAATTAATTAACATATAGTGTAACTTAATTTACAAAAAAACATATTACACATCATAGAAATACATTTATACCATATTTTCAAGCTTACTTACAAATTATATGTTATATATTTTTTCAGGCATTATTAATAGCTTGATATTAATAATATATGAATACGGTTTTGGTGAACATTAAGAAGCGTGAAAGTGTTTCAGTTTAAGAGCCCTTATGTCACTACAAAGTAATTTACTTTATGAAAATATCTTATTTTTTACTTATAATTACTGCTTTATATTACAAATTCCCCCTGTGTCCCTGTATAATTAGATCTGGGCAGGGACACTCTCATTAATAACATTCTCATAAAGAAGCTAGAAATGCTGCACTAAACTGGGTTTTAAAGAAATGTTTCAGATTTGAAAAGTCAGTTTAAGTAATCTTTTGAATATATGACATGCTAAGAAGATCTGAGAAACAACTGTTCAGATTATACATCAAAGCTGCTGCACAAATCATGTTCTAGCTTTACTACAGGAAAAATGCCACCCTTAGATTAGTATCTGTTTAACCAGCCTGCACTGTCTGTCCTTGACTCTGACAAGTGAACCGTGCACGTGTGGAAGGACAGGATGGAGTTATAAAAGGCAACACATATGTAGGCCAGAAATCGACTGGTGGATACAGCAATAGCCATTTAGCTGCTGTCACCTAGAGAGAATTCTGCGAGTGTAATTGCTTTTTACCTTGGATGGCCTCTTAAGCAGAAACCTTTTAAAAAGTGAATTAGCTCACGCTGAAATGGCCTACTTTGGGAAGTTAAAGAGGAGCATATCACCACATTCCCACTGGGCATCTGTTGCTGCCCAGTTGTGGCTGCCTGTTGTCATGTGCAAGGAAAAATTTAAAAAATGGAATGATTTTCTAAAGACATTACTTTTATGGGCATCAGTTCAGATTAATGCAGGCACAGTCCTGGTTTCTTAATATTAAATATGGGGGTTGAAGTCACCATAACAAAGTATTTGTGAGAAATACAAAACGGTCATTTTAATCAAGTGTAAAGGCCAAAAATATATCAAAGTACTTCAAGTAATTTTTGACTGTCCAAAATGTTTTAAGAAATGAGCAGTTAGGAGGAACTGTGGACGTGGAGGAGCAATAAAACTATAACCTTATCACACAAGTCAATGTGTCAACATCTAGATAAACAAGAGGCATTTTCTAAAGAAGTACTGCTTACTGATGACATACAAATGGTTCTACAAAAGTAGAACACCTTGTCAGCCTAAGGTTAAGCATGGAGGTGGATTTTTTTCTGCGTAAAATCCATATATTAATATGAGTGTCCAAGCTTTGGACTGGTTTTGTGTATAAAATAGCTCTAGGCAAACGCTTTGCATGTTTTACATGCACAAATGTTTAGTACATTGGGCCTGCTTGCGTAGTTCCTGATCTAACTGATTTAAATATCAGATACTGGATATGTCTTTATAGGCCTATTCTAATTTGTCGTATCATTATATAAGCGAAACTGGGAAGGTTTAAATTCAGAGCCATCCAAGTATTACATGAATATATAGGTGTCTGAAACCAGTGTAGCAGGTGCAAGAATGCCTAGAAGGCTTGATGTCTGCTGTTGAGAGCTCACTGTCCTGGGCAAAAATACTAGAGCAACAGAAGGTTGCCTCAGGCTTCCAGAACCCAGCACTCCTGATCTAGTTTCAGTCATTTTACCAAAAAAACAAAAAGACAAAACAAAACCTATTTTAACCACATTAAAAAGGAAATATTATGAATAGCCAGAAGAAATGTGTCTTAAGATCCGTGATTTTGGGGGGTAATGAAAGATTAGGTGTGCCGTGTGGAATAACCACATCTCTTATTAGAAGTATTTTCACATGTTTAGCATTTCAGTGAGGTTTTTTGTGAGCTGTGAATGGGCCTGCCACACTATCAGACAGTTTTTAGTTTGCTTGACAGCTCAAAACTTTGGATGGCAGTACTTTGCTGTGTTGTTGAGAATGTTGAGTCTCATGGAAGTCAGTGGTTGAACTAAAGGGGTATGGCAGACGACATAACCTACTGACTGAGAAGTACATAACACTGTTTCACAATAAAGCAGTTCCGAACCTAAAATTTGATTGGTTGTGCCAGTTTTGCAGGGGCTAAAACATGACAAAATTTACACACATCTCTGACCACCTCACAACAACTCTAGTATTGTGCCAAGTCACCAAAATTCTTTGTATGAACAAACAATTGAAGAATAAAGATTGCTGAAGAATTGTTCATTTCTGATACTATTAAGTACAACTTAAACTATTATTAATAATATGTGGATTTTAGCATATTTTATATTAAATGATGTTATCCACTTTAAGCTGTGTGTTTTTACAACGGTTTTAGTCAGTGATTAAGAACGCAAAAGTGAGTACACGGCTCACATTTTTGTAAATATTTTATTATGTCTTTTCATGGGACAAGACTTAAGATATGCCACTTTGGCACAATGTAAAGCAGTCAGTGTACAGCTTGTATAACAGTGTGCATCGGCTGTGCCCTCAAAATAACTCATAACACAGCCATTGATGTCTAAACTGCTGGCAACGAAAGTAAGTACTCCCTTATATGAAAATAGTGTTATTTTGAGGGCACAGCAAATTTATACTGTTATACAAGCTGTACACTTAACATTCTATCATAGTGTCATATCATCAGTATTGTTCCATAAAAATATATAACAAAATATTTACAAAAATATTAGGGGTGTACTCATTACTAGCACACTACTAAGTTGTTTTCAAAAGATGTTGGACTACTCAGGGTTATGTTTTTAGCTTTTGATTTTTGTTAAAAAATTTCATTCCGATAGTTAATATAAAAAAAAAATAATAATAACTAATAAAATAATGAAAAGTAGGTCAAAGGTGCAGTGCCATCTATTATGAATACAGTGACAAATATTTATGAACCTAGTAAAACAAATTATTAATATGTTGGTTGAAAGAATACACCAAACCTTCTGATTTACCTGTAGTCTGTTACTGTATTTTTAAATAAATGCTTATTCAATACATTATACATAAGAATTAATTCTGCTGATTCATTAAGGGCAACATAGTGAACACGTCTACCTTTGGGAAAGATCCTTTAGTTTACTGAAGGAAAATGACCAAGTGTAATTTTTATTGTTAACTATTCCATATTTGGTCAATTAATTCAGAAGGATTGCTTTGGGCTCACATGCAACCTGGGTCACTATTCCCAAAATGGTGTCCACTCTTTACAAGCCTTTATTTTCCACTTCTCTTTCTTTCTCTCTCTCTCTCTCTCTCTCTCTCTCTCTCTCTCTCTCTCTCTCTCTCTCTCTCTCTCTCTCTCTCTTTCTCTCTCTCTTTCTCTTTGTCACTATTACCTTTTTCAAAGATTTGGAGTGGAATAAATTAGAAAGAATATAAATGTAAAGTAATGTATGATTAATGTCACGGTCCCAAATTATTAATAATGTAGTAAATAAACCCACTTTTTCTCATTTATCTTAGTTTGAGGTTTAATTCTCTTGATATCATTGATTGTAAAAGGAATGATGGTGTTCTCCTCTGTTGACTCTGACTTTGTATCCTCTTTGCAGGTATCTTGTCTTCCTGCAGCTTAAGAGAGATCTGTACCACGGCCGGCTTCTCTGCAAGACATCTGATGCAGCCACACTTGCAGCTTACATCTTACAGGGTAAGAATTTAAAATATATAAACACTTATATGAACAGCCTATGATTATAGGATTAAATAGAGAAAATTATTAGATTATAATATATAACATTTTCTAATTCTTGAATCTTATATCAGTTGTAACTGAATAATGTAAACATGGCATCATTCTGAATGGAGCATTGCCATGACTCCATGCATGAACAACATCTATCATTCTATACTTAAAGTAAATACAAAATTATAAAATTACAAAATCATATATTTCACTTAACTAATTACTTTAATATTACCAAATGCTAAACCAAATTTCAATACTTATCACTTAGTCTGCAGCCCATTACGGTCAGCAAGTACTCATTTTAAGCATGTCACACTCATTTCTGGTTTAAGTCACGTACACTTTTGCACGATCTTTTACAGGATCAATATAATGACTGTCAGTAGTCTACAACATAGTACAAGCTCCTACTGACCCCAAACGGGTGAAGACGTGCTTATTTCATTACATCCAAAGATAATAGTGGAGATGTATAGTGCTGTAAAACTGTAGTACTGTAATCATTATCATAAGCTCACTGGACAAATATAGTAGTCACCTGTGACTAAAACATAGCTAATAGCTAATGTAATACCTCCACAAGCACGAAGTTTCCAGATGGAGGCGACATCAGTGTTTAGTCACTCCTGCATCAAAACATTGCACAGTTTGGCCAGATTGTATGGATCTCTTCTTGGCACATTTCTGAGGAGAATTTCCTGCAGACCGGGATTTGTGCCACTGCTGGTAGACTCGTATAACCATATGCTTCTATACACCTACAAATTTCACTACAACCTTTACACTATGACTTTTGACAGGCCCAAATACAATCAGTCCTTTTTACTAATCATTAACATCTGCTTTGAGAGCCAGTTTACACACATCAAACAAGACATTCACTGCATTGTACCATCTCTTCTCAAACTATGAATACAACTGCACACCCCAGTCATCCTCATGTAATGCCATCTGCAGGAGCTTGAAGTTACTACCACCCTTTTCTGATATGTAATCTCCTCAGATATCCTGAAAACAATATGATTGCATATCAGAAAATCCACTTGCATACAGAATGGGATTGCCAAATGAAAAGAAGTGAAACAACAAAAACTCAGTTCAGTCAAAAATGATTATAACATACAGAGAAACTGGGACATCTAACATGTATGACCTGATAGACCACTATAACTCCCACCATCTGATAAACCACACTCAAAGCTTTCATCTTTGATTTTTTGCCTCAGATCTGAAAAAAAAAAAAGAATCCACAGATGTTTCTGTCCATCTTTCCACCGTGAGAAGATAGCTGTCAAGATGCTGTTACTGAAAAAAGCAAAAAGGAAACAAGAACTTTTATAAATCAAGCACAGATGCTGCTGGTGTTTCTTAGAACAATGCACTGATCACTGAACTTTGGATTAAACTTTGAGGGTGCAGAAAACTACACTGTAGATGTCTAGAAAGTCTTGTGAAAAATAGTGAAATCTGTTTAGACTTTCTGTATATGTTTTCTCCTTTTCCCCTGGATATGTACCATTTTGCCTGGTAATTAACTTTTGCTCTGGTCAAATAAGTTTTGTTAATCATCTAAGTATGTAATGCACATTTAACTGTTTATTAAGCTATCATGCAAATAATAAAATGTGGCCAATGCAAAGTCATGGAGCATTTTATATTGTATGAATTATTTTTTCCAGTGTGATAAACACAGCATCTACAGAGACATTGTGCAGTAAAGATAAAGTAAATGCATTAATCTAGTTTACTGTCCATAGAAGATTTATCATCTTATGTCAACTTATGTGCACTGGGAGTGTCCAAACATTTGCATGTAGTTGTAGCATGCAGCGCTTATAAGGTCGAAGGGAAATCTTTGCTGACTGTATTTTTGTTGATTATTTCTTCATCAAAGCCACACAGAGTTTCAGAGCTAAAGAAAACCCTCAGAGGGTCTTAACTCTTAACGAATAAATCTTTCAGTGCTTGCATGACAGTGGAATGGAGGTCAGATCAAAGCCTGGACATTTGTGGTGGAAGCTGCCTGCAGACATTTGCGAGCCTCAGTAGGCTGAAGAGTAAAAATGAGGCACCTGAAAGTGTAAGGCTAAGGGAAGAGCAGATATTTTGACAGACTGATCTGAGGGCTGTTTTAGAAGGGCCTTTTTGAATTAAACATCTGTTTCTTCGTCGACTCAGTGGAGGCAAGACATCATCAAGGAGACTGTGGAGAGTCAGCACAGCAAAGCCTTATTAAATCCCCAGAGACAAATAGAACAGTGTCAGTACACTGTAAAGCCCACACGTTATACGGATGACAGGTACTCTACATGTAGTTCACATGTGGATAACGACCATGCTGCTGTATTCCATTAGGATGACTGATTTGTGCAGCAAAGCATGAACATAAACTTTTCCCTTAAGAGCAGTATGATTGCATGATAAAAGATTCATTGTGTATGGAATAGTGAGGTTTTGATGTGCAGTGTTTGCGTTTCCAACCGCTTGTGTGGCTGATTTCCACAGCTGAGATTGGAGACTACGACCCAGGCAAGCATCCGGAAGGCTACAGCTCCAAATTCCAATTCTTCCCCAAGCATTCAGAGAAACTGGAGCGAAGGATTGCAGAGATCCACAAGACGGAGCTGATGTAAGATCACTTAGTGTTCTGTCTTTGTCTGTAAAATGCAGACTAAATTGTGCATTTATGCGCATAAATATGCATTTGTTTAATTGACACAATGTCAGATATGCTATTGTTTAGAGGCTTGAATTAGGCAGATATATGTATAAAAAAGTTTACAAATGCCTGCCCTGTATGACAATTATTAATAAGGAGGAAGTAGGCTTAGGTGTGTATTTTCTAGTTTAAAAATTATTACTACTTACCCAAGGTAAAATATTACTCCAGTAAAAGTAAAAGTCCTCTGTTTAGACCTTTACTTGAGTAAAAGTACTAAAGTATTTACTTTCAAATGTACTTAAGAATAGAGAGTAAAGAAGCTATTATTTATTATGGCTGTTATGTCCTATTATCATTTCTGAAACAAGACTCTTAATCAGCTTATTGTAGGTCAAGAGACTCTCAATCCACTAATCTTTTTTAGAAGGCTGTTAATTAATCTGACACTGATGTCTGTTTAAAAAATAATAAGCACAAAACACTCAAGGAGAACAGGTTCCATTAGCTAGAACGATAAAATCATTTTTTGCAAAAAAGCAAAGTTTCAGCTAAAATTATATTTGCAACTTAAAACTTTCAAACTTCAAAGTAAAAATTTTCAAACTTCAAACACAAGTTTATTTGTCCTTTGCTATACTTCATCTGGAGATCTCTGATCATAAACATAAACTAGCCAAAACAATTTTACTATAAACAAAAATAGTGTTTGTGTAAATGTGCCAGTAACAAGTGCATGTGTACATGTTTCTATATTGTGGTCTATTTACCCACAAAATCAGGAACAATGTTTTATCTGTGTACTAACGCTTCGATGTGTGATCATCACAGTTTACCCAGCTTCCTTTAGGTGGTCCTTGATGTAGTCCAGGCCGGAAATGGATATTTCCATGGATGCTAAGAATCCATGAATAGGCTTGTTTCATTTTGACATGTTATGTTTATAGACACACATAAGCTGAAAGGAATTATGCATAATGTAGTGGAGTAGAAAGTAAGATATTTGAAATGTAGTGGAGTAAAATAAAAAGTAAAAAAAAAGTCATACTGATCACACTGATCACTGATCACTGACAGCTCCATGCAATCTGTATACACTGTAGCTTATGTTTTTTAACACCAACTGTTTCAAGGGAAAACTTTGAATACTAAAATAAATACTGCATAATAATAGTGAGTAACCCAAAATACTTAACCTGTTATTTTAATACTTATAATAATAAGTTTTTTTTGGTTTTTTTGGCCTGTATAACAAAGATCACTCTGGGATTCAGCCATAGATGCCTCTGAGAAACCATGTTAGTTTATATTTTCACAATGTAACTCTAAATGAAACTTTTGTCAAACTTGACTGCTGGGACGCACACATGCATACTTCTCAAAGGAACATTTACCCAAAGGTATTAAACCTTTAGACCTAATTAGACCTAATTGTCTGTCAGTTTCCCAATATGATGTCATTGCCTTTTAAGCAACCTTGCAATCCAGTGATATCAGAAAAATCACTGATAAAGATTTAGATGTGTTAAGGTTGATGAATAAAGCTGTTGATGATTGTGAAATCATCGCTGGTGGTTAAGATCACGTGAAGTTCTAATAAAATAATTAAATCTGTAAATAGATCATGACAGTACATTTATCCCTAAATGTCATTGTCATTTAAAAACAAATCTTAATATACCCTTATTTTGAGATGTCCGTTGTACGTTATCTAGTACGTTATCTAGTAAGTTATCTAGTACGTTATGAGTAAGCTTGTTTCATTTTGACATGTTACGTTTATATACATGCATAAAATAAAAGGAACAACAAATTTTGCATAATGTAGTGGAGTATCTAGTCTGTGTTGTGTCTACTTCAATTGTGTAAAAAAAAACATAAACGCTTTATAAGAAAAGTGACTACTAACTGCTTGACTACTGCTGCTACTTTTTTTTTTTTTTAAATAATGATGTAATGTTTTCTGTTTATAGACAACAGTACACTGTACAACAGTTAGGAAAACTCTAAATTTTAAAGACAAAATAATGGGTATTATGTCCATTTGCTTAATAGACATACATTTGGTTTGTTCATCCAACATTAGGTTAGCAAATATATATATATATAAATCTATTTTTCCCTGGAAAATAATGAATGAACTGATGAGTGAATAGAGTAAGCACTGTATTGACTGTGATCTGGACAGCTACTGTAAGCACTGATAAGTACAGCATATGTGGCTGCAATAGAAAATTAGGTTTGATATATTTGTATTATATTAGGAAGATTATTCATTAATCATTTCCAAGACTTGTAGGTATGAAAAATGATTGTGAAGTAGTAGGATAAAACCTTGAAATAGACTTCAAACTTAACTTTCTGATAAGATGGCTTTATGATGCTTCAGATATAATCATCTTTTTTTAAGTTTAAGACTATGTACATGTACAGCACAGAGAACGTGATGGAAGAAGGTAGAAGACAGTGTTAAATAGCATAAAAGCAAAAGGCTTGCATGACATGGACAAAAATATTAGTGTTGTGATTACACTGAAAATACCTTGCAATTGCACTGATGAATCAATAATGTGTAAAAAATTGGCTTGCAGTAGAATTACGTGAATAACCCAGGACAATCATAACAACTCCAAAAACACTACAACTGTAATAATTTTAAAATCTTCAAGGAAAATCTTATGAATTATTGGCTGGCTCCTTGCTCAAAAGAGCCATTCGTAATATTAGTATTGCAAAAGTAAATACTGCAACAATGTATATCAAATAATATATTGTTGCGCCCTAATATATAGGCCCTTGCAAAACAGGATGTAGACAGTCAAGAAAAGAGGTAACTTTACATAACCATACCACAGACATGGTCCATGTCACATGCTAACATGAGTAGTCATCACAAATTTTGTTTAGTTACATAATAATATCATTACTGGTAATTGTCATGACAGATGTCATAATGATACTGTAGAGTATGTTTAGCATGTGGCGTAATCAAACATTTTGGTACCTCTCATGACGGTTGCTAGACATGGTAACATGAGGCTGTCATGAAGTTTTTGGCATGGAAATGTTTATTACATGTTTATTACATGTTTATTACATGTTTATTACATGTCAATGTAGCAAGGTTAAAAAAAGTAAGTGGTGTTACCAGAAAATGTCTTCTACTGAAACATGATAAACATGACTTGAACTTTACTGTATAACATTGACATAACCTTGTCTTCATGTCATCATAATGTATATGACTGTTAACATGAGTCACAGCAAAAACCGGCATGTAACCTAGACTGTAGTGGCAATAGTAACCGGTAATAGTAACATGACATGACAACATGGCAGGATTCACATTAGGTGTCACCACATCACCTCAGCTGGTCACAATGACCACCTGGCCCCCTGGTGTTTTGTCAGTGGACAGTCTGCTGTATATGCATAGCTGGAATACAGATACAGAGATTCAGAGAGGTAAGGAGCATAAAGGCAGACTGTACATTGAAGCTGATATCTAAACCCTGTGTGCACTGCTGCCCTCTGCTGGACAGGAGCGTTGCTATCAAGCTGAAGATGAAACCGTCCTATCCTAAAACTACTTAAAACAGTGAGAGAGGTTCTTTAGAGCTTTCGTGTGCTTCTGTAATAGAATCCCTTCCTGATTTATGCACAGCAACAAGGCACAAGCTCTAGTTGCATTAAGGTAGTGAATGTTCAGTGGTCCCTGCTGAATAAAATACGAATCAGTAAGTAGATTCTGGATCAACGATACTTGAACAGTCTGTCTACATAACAAGTGTAGTTTTTAGGTTTATTTATAGCTGTTGAAACCTGTACAGGTATCAATACAATTAAGTCTTACAACATATACATTTCAGATATGGTAATGTATGGGTTTCAGACATGTTCGAATTTATTTTGAACGAATTGTCTTTTGGTATTAATGTTGGTTTTGCACGAAGCACTGTCTGTCCAGTTTAGGTCTTCTTTAATTTTGATGTCATTTTGCTATTCTATACCCGATGGTTTCCTAATCATAACATTTTTCTACAGGGGGCAGACTCCAGAAACGTCTGAGCTAAACTTTCTGCAGAAAGCACAGATGCTGGAGACATATGGTGTAGATCCTCATCCATGCAAGGTTGGATCCATGTAACTCTGTATTTTGGTCTTTTTGACTGCTAATCACATAATCCCATTTTTTAAATTTAAAAATATCAAGCTAGTTATTTTTACTGTACTAGAAGGCAGCATGTGTTGCTCCAAAGCATTAACGGTGCTTATACAGATGTTATACAGATGTTCAGACATGTCTTTTTTAAATTTACGCAGGTAACAATTTGAATGACTCAGAATATCCATTATTCCCATAAATAACCTGCAAGCCACACTACATCATTTCACTGTTTATCAGTTCCTGTTGTTCCTGTAATTATCGCAGAATCATGTTTTTAAAAGCAAGACCATCTGAATAATTTTCTTAATTCACAAATATATCTGTGAGATGATATATTATGATATATATTCACGTAGAAAATCAAAACATATGTAGTTTGATCAGGAACCCCTGGACTTTTTGTTTTTATATATTGAATTGGATTCTTTATTTTTCTTAAACAAAGTATCAAATTAGGGCACAACATGGTAAATAGTGTTTGACTGCTAAACTCTGCAGCATTGTTTCCCTCTAGGACTGGAATCTGATATTCATAGTTGAATACAGTTAAACTGATTGCTAAATTTCCTTCGGGATCAATAAAGTATCTGTCTATCTATCTATCTCTATCTGATCCCAGAGCAGTTTGACATGTCTCTATACACTTCTTCTCTTTCGCTTTCACTTTTTCTCAGGATGTGTCTGGAAACCCCGCTTTTCTGGCCTTCACTCCCTTTGGCTTCGTTGTACTTCAGGGGAACAAGAGAGTCCATTTTCTCAAATGGTGAGTGACATGATGCTCTTTCTTCAGTGAACTTCCACTCACAGCTCACAGAACGCACACACTTTCTTACTCTTTGATGGTGAGTACAAACGATGAGTCACTCTACCCGAGAGTGGTTTGTCCCCCATATCCCACAGTACACAGACCACAGATGGTTATGCTATATTGTATTATATGTTCTTAATTAACAGTGCCTGGCCATCTGCCCATCTCTGTGAGCAGGCATAGCACACAGGTGTCCAATTATCCCTCATCAGCTTACTGTCCCGCATGCTTGGTTGTCTCAACACATTCGACCACAACAAGCTTGGAAAAATTTACAATAAACACATTTAAAGCGCAGGGTTGGTGTGTCTAAATAGACAGTGTCTAATTAAACATGTGAAGTTCTCACTGTAGCTATATGTGTCAGAGCCTAACTGTAAACATGAATTAGTGCAGACATTTCACAGATATCTACATCAAGCATGACATTAGTACTGCTCAGATAAAGGTTTTCTGAATGTGTAGTCAAATGCAAAAGATTGTGTGGGCCTGCTCAGATTTTTTGTTAATTTTTTGGAATAAAATATTTACATGTATTTACATTTATAATTCCACATACTTGAAACAATACTATTTGTACTATAAATACTATAAATATACTATACTATAATACTATTTTTCTCAGTGTGTTGAATTCAAATATAGTAATACAACCCCAATTCCAATAAAGTTGGGAAGCTGTGTAAAATGTAAACATATGTAAATAAAAACAGAATGCAATGATTGCAAATTTCATAGACACCTATTTTAATTACAATAGGACATAGAACACATATCAGATGTTAAACGTGAGACAATTTCATAAAAATTATGAACTAATTTAGAACTTGATGGCAGGAATGCATCTTAAAAAGCTGGCACTGGGCCATGTCTACTATCGCATCTTCTTCTTTTACAACTGTCTGTAAACATCTGGGAAGTGAGTAGACGAATTGCTGGAGCTTTGGGAGAGGAATATTGTCCTATTAAGGTCTGATGTGGGTTTCTAGCTGCTCAACAGTCCCAGATCTTTTTTGTCTTATTTTTTACTTAATGATGCACCACATGTTTCTATTGGTGAAAGGTCTGAACTGCAGGCAGGCCAGTTGAGCACCCAGATTCTTTTTAAGCACAGTCATGTTGTTGTGATGGATATGGGTTAGCATTGTCTTGCTGAAATATACAAAACCTAACCTGAAAGTGACATTGTCTGGATGGGAGCATAAGCTCTTCTGAAACCTCTATACTGTTCATCATTGATAGTGCCTTTTCAGATTTGTAAGCTGCCACACCCCAGGCACTAATTCAACCCTATACCAACACAGGTATACCAACAACCTGGATGGTCCCTCTCCTCTTGAGCCCACAGTGTCTGTAGTTTCCAAAAAGAATTTCACATTTTGATTCATCTTCCATATTGTCTTATTTCATTTTAAGTGAGCCTTGGCCCAGAGAAGACAGTGTTTTTGGTTCTTGTTGACATATGGCTTCTTCTTTGCATAATACAACTTTAACTTTTGTGGATTGCATAGCAAACTGTGTTCACAGACAATTTTTACATTAAAGAACATTTTTCTGAGATTGTTTCACAATTTTAGACAAATTGATGATTCTCTGCCCATGTTTTGCTTGTGAGCCTCCCTAAAAGGCTTTTTTATGCCCAGCCATGTGACTTGGTTGATAATTGCGATAATTGCTCCTCCAACAGTTTTTTTTTGTTTGTTTGGGGTTTTTTTGTTTTTTTTAATACCAATTTCTTTTTAGCCTTTTGTTTACCCTGTCCTATTATATGTATTTACATTTTATACAATTTCTCATTAATTATGGAATTGGTGCTGTAGAATAGAACAAATAGAATAGGAACTGTGCACTACTAAGAATTACATAATTTGACTGGAAAATACAACTTACGTCAAAGAAGCAATGGTACAAAAGGACAACTGTAATGTTTTGACTGATTTTGAGATTTGTCCCCACACCAAGAAAGTTTTATGCAAAAAACAATAGTAGTGACCTCTCGCAAGAAACAAATATACATATCCAAACCTTTATCATAATTTCTCTTATTCCAGCTGTCTGCCTAACTGTCTACCTTTAGTGAATATGGATATTGCTGGGATAACACTTGGATAGTAATGATTCTGTAGAATAAATATAAGTTTCTTTTCACTCTTTGTGTTCTAGTTAATAAAAGCTATCATAATCCCATAGATGTTGGATAAAAAGTTACTGAAGTACTAATTAGGCAACATAAAGGTTATTATTCAGGAATTTTTTCTACTTGTATATTTCATGGCTCCATTGGCTCAGTGCGGTTAAATCAAAGTAGCCTTCCATTCTCACAAACAGGAACGAGGTAACCAAGTTGAAGTTCGAGGGAAAGACATTCCATATATATGCAAATCAGAAAGAGGTGAGACCATAACTTATTCGAATGATTGTTTTAAAAGTGTAACATAATGGTGTAAATGTTGTAGTTCCATTTGTGAACACTGTTCCTCTCTCACCTAACCTAGGACAAAAAGATCATCTTGACATATTTTGCTCCAACACCGGAAGCCTGCAAACACCTTTGGAAATGTGGGGTGGAGAATCAGGCGTTCTATAAGTGAGTTTTTTATGGCAAATATCACTCTCTCTCTCTACACACACACACACACACACACATATATCTATGTATATAATATGCTAAAGTCCAGGGAAACATACTGTATCCTTTCATTTACCTTTCATTTACTTTGCACACAACAAGAAGAAAAGCAGGCAAATCAAACTTCGCTTCGTAATAGCCTGGAGGGCAAAAGAGCCTTCTGAACCCTGTAAAAGGAGCTTTGGGACTGCAGCAACTTTTAACTTCATGCACGTTTAGAGTTTTAAAGAACAACCTTTCTTTTCATCTGTGTCTACAGCTGTCATACCTAAAGTAGAAGTAGTCCCATTTTCATCTGTTTACCACTTTTTTACATTCTAGTTTAATTCAGGGGCTAGTGGCCTTCTGTGTTAGCTAAAGGCTAAATTAAGGCTAATGGCTAGTGGCATGGTGATTCCTTCTGCTCCCTCTTTAACAATCTCCACTAAAAACTGTAAATGACTACACAGCAGCAGATGAGTGATTACTGAAAGAGGTAATTCAGGAAAGGGGCTCCTGTTAGCATGTTTTTCCCATGAAACTGCCACTGTGTAGTAAAACAGTAAATTGGGTACATGATGTTTATGTAAAAGTATTTTACTTCCATAATTACTATATATTAAAAGTACTTTTTTTTTTTTTTTTTAAATAGTCCTGCGCTGTAAGTGATAGTTCCGTTCCCCCCGCCAACATTTTCAGTATCTGTAATGTTGTTTCTGGTCTAAATATAGCTAACAGTGCTGTCTCAAAGTCTGCATTTGGGCCTGGTCAGAGCTGTACCTTGCACGTGTCAGAGGTGACCTTTGGTCTGAGTGATAGCTAGGGAGCCGCCAGAGGGGAGGCAGTTCTCCAGGGAGGAGGGGGTGTGTTATTGCAGTGACTGATTGCGAGAGTCCTTGGCCTGATCCACCCGGACATGTCAGAGGCAGAGAGCAGGGCAGCCTGAGATGTTATGGGTGAGCCGGAGGGCCAGAGGTTTCTGCAGGAGAGTTATATCTCAGGGCGACTCAGCAGTAAGAGAGAACCTGGAGTGGAGAGAAACTGTAAACTGAAATAAAATGCTATTTCATCAGCAAGGGTGGAGGACTGGAAGGAATTTTAATGAGAAGTGTTCTGCCATTGTCTCCCAATGTACAGGTATCTCTTAAGCATTTTAAGCATCTGTTCATAGTTGTGTTTGGCTTTCGGTGTTGCCTGAATGAGAAATACGTTTTATCATTGTAAGCAGCAAATTAACATCAACCAATAAATTAAGAAAGGCTCGTTTGTTTTAAACCATTTTCAAAAGCTACATATCCCCAAACATATATACCTGCACAGTATACATGACTTCTCACAAAGCTTACTGTGCATTTCTGTACACTTCACTGTTGTACTCATTGTATTCATATATTTTAATTGTCAGTTTGGAGAAGGAAATGACATCAAGTAGCCCAACAAGTAATTCAGTGAAAACAAATCCGCTCTCTTACATTAAAGTCTGAGGGTATTTTGGGTCCCAGAGTGCTCCAGTGATAGCGTGAAGTGAAGGGGAATGCATAATTGAAAGCCTGGGTGTTTGTTTCCAATGAAAGCTGTGTTCGAGTAAAGGTACTCCATGCCCTGCTGATGAGGAGCGCTGGAACAAAGTGTTCTCTTGAGACTCTTTGTGTGTTAGTCTTAGAGCTAGGATCTTTGAGTTCACAGAACTTATGCAAAGGACATGCTGTTAGGAACTGTTGTGTTTTCCTCAACTACAGGTTGTGACTGTAATACCCTTTTCCGAACTGATCCAAAGTTTTGTGATTTATGAATAGACTAGCTAATCAGTTTAGTCAGGATCATCCCTTCTGTACCTAAAATATTTGTCATATATCTAAAATATCATTTTAGCCAGTATACAATATATTGGCTAAGATACACACAGATTTTGCTATCATCATAACATGCTCTCATGTATTGTGAGTACTTTCAATAGTATTAGACAATGCCCAAGATAAAATGAGAAGTATTATGTCTATCTACTAAATTTTGAATTGTACTTTCCTAATGCACCTAATGTTTAGCGTTTGAAAAGAAATTCTTGAAAGATGTGTTGTCTCAAACTGCACTTGTACGTTTGTTTTCCTTGCTTATTTTTCAGACTGGAGAAGTCTAGTCAGGTGCGCACTGTGTCCAGCAGCAACCTGTTTTTCAAGGGCAGCCGATTCCGCTACAGGTGAGTGCAGATGGACAGATGTGCGCAGTCACTGGATATTAGACCTGGAAAGCCTACTGCAAAGACCCAACTCTGACCTCTGCTGGAAAATTGTTTACTACCCTTTGGCATCAGTGGAGGTGACAGTGTGTGAGCAGTGGTTAGTTTAATGTATCCGTAGCTGCTATATGGAAGACATCTTTCAGCAGCTGTGATGACATCAGTAATTGTAGCACATGAGAACCTGAGGAGACTGTATTTATTTTTCTTATACACTGGCAACACAACCTTCCCTCACACCTGCCATTAACTTGCACCTTGACTGACTACAGCATTGTACCTTCTGTCTCGTCTCCTGGTTTGTTAGTTGCTTTAGCAATTCATGCATTCTGAATATTATTTGTAGCCCTTACATGTACATGTGCAAGGACTCGTGGTCTGACAAGAAATATAGCGGTCTCTTAAGTGGTGTCTTCGGGTCACATTAAGTCATATGCCAGTCTTGCAGTCCCCATGTGATCAGGAGCCAGATTCACAAAAGCATTTTTAAGAAAAACATTTAATGCATTCTTTAACATCAGTAACCAAATTTGCAAATAATAATAATAATAATAATAATAATAATAATAATAATAATAATAATGTGTTCTCTATGGAGGATATGTTCAACAAAACATATATGTTAATGGAGTGTGTTAATATTTTTGCAATAGGTATAAAGTGTACAATTACAGATTGAAGACCATCTGTTGCCATGCACAATTTATTAGATATCCTTATCTTCTTATTGATCAGTAACTATGGTTTTGATGTTAGGTGGGGGCTATTTTCTGAAAGGCTGTGACACCAACTTGGTAGCTTGGTATTATGTGAGATGCGGGTATTAGTGAATTAAACAGTGGTGTTACTGTGACCTTAAGAGTGCTCCATCACCTGAGAATATCTAACTAGGAGCAGCTCTATGTTCAGAAACTTCCAGTTTATAAAGGGTTAGTGGAAGACGATACAACAGATTTTGTATGTTTCTAATAAAGTGGCCAGTGATAGTGTTTATTAATGTAAGTAATACAGTTGGATTGATACAGTGACATTGTAAAATTATGATACATAAATATTACTGATAATGCAGAAAATAATGCAGCTTCAGAGACTGGTCACTCATGTCATGGTGCTTTAAGAAAGTCAGGGACTGAGTTTTGGAGAAAAGAGTCCAGAAGGTTAATCTAATTCCAGCACCTTATGGACTGCAGCAGCAGTACAGGCCATCACTCACCGTCACTAAGAGCTCCCTGAGTCTTAGTGTAACAGTGGAGAGAGCCCTGATGCTGCTAGGCTTCTGAAAATGAAGGATGTTTGCTTCTTTGGTAGATGCCATTTAGTCTGACTTGAGGTCTGTTACCTTGGATAATATTAGAAAGGTGAAAGTAGATATGGTCTTAGAAAGTGCAGTGGGGCAGCTGCTGTTTGGTGCAGCACAGATTGAAAATTGAGGGGGAGGAAGTGTTTTTCTGTTTGTGGTTGTGCTTCTGGCTGTGCATGTGGGTGTTGAGACAAATGTATATCTGGTTCCATCCAATCACAGTGGGAGAGTGGCCAAGGAGGTGATGGAACAGAGCGCTAAGATCAAGCGGGAGCCGCCTGAAATTCACAGGTATATATGTATTGTTTATGATCCATCCCGGAAGCTAAGGAAAAAAATACATCCCATGGATTTGAGGAAACAGCTCTTTTTGCATTAAAAGCACGGTAAACTGCAGCACTTTGGACGTATTATTTGGACGACTTTATTATGTTACTTCAACAGACTAACATCAGCTGCTGAGGTGGAAAGATCGACAAGTAGACGACAAGCACCAAGCTAAAGAATTATATTGCTATTTTAAGAATCGGATACTAAATCATTGTATTAAATGTATTAAAATTCTAGCATCCTCAAAAAAGTAAAAATATAACACCATGCAAAAGTCCTACCACACTTCATTTGTAATTCCTAGCCAAAACAGCCACTAAGTACAAGTTTTCAGTTTTTGGGAGAGAAGAGCAACAAATTTGCATAAGGGAAATCCAAAAATAAAAAGGGTAAAAACAACCTTACTGGAGTTCAAAACTCAAACGACTGCCCAAGACCTGGTAGACCACCACAATTCCAAACCTTAAAGCGTTTATCTTTGAAAGAGAGTAGAAAAGCTCCACTCTCATTCAGATCTGAAAATAGTCAACATCCGATATATGTTCTGTATTCTATTGTGAATTTGGGTCTGTAGGATTTGCAGATCATTGCGTTTACATTTTACAACTGCTCTGATTCGCATAAAGCACTTCAATCAATGAAATCAATGAATGTAGTGTGTCTGTAACGTGTGTGTGTGTGTCTCACTTTGTTGGCTGCTCTTGTACATTTCTGTAATCAGATAATTCTTAGTGTTCATGCCAAGCTGTACTTATGTGTCTTCACAGAGCTGGCTTGGTGCCTAGCAGAAGCTGTCCGTCCATCACTCACGGGCCACGGCTGAGCAGTGTGCCACGCACTCGTCGGAGAGCTGTCCACATTTCCATTATGGAGGGTGAGTCTCCAATTTAGTCAAATGACCAACATGCCTCAGGACATCCACATAGCCCAGCATCACACCCCTCATACAGACACCCCTGGGTGTCAACAGCAGATTGGCTGGCAGTCTCAATGAAATGGTTTAGTAAATGTTCAACCCCTAGAAAGATTATGATGACAGGTAAGCAGGCTTGGAGTTATATAACGCTGAGCTGTGTAGTTACATTTAGTTTCTTACTTTCTTAAAGTTCTTTATGAACTTTTAGTGGACTTGAATTCTAGCAATCATCCTTTTATGTTTCAGAGCTACCCTGTCATCCTCATACTAAAGCATCCTAAATGGTTTAGTTTTTGTAGAGGTTCATGGCCACATAAGCTGAGGGCATTTATGTACACTTGTTAAATGCCTCCACAATGCCAGGGACTGATAACACAAGAACGGTGTGGATCGTCCATGGCAGCGACCGAGGACATGTTGTCATGAACTTTATAGAGAAATCTTCTGGCAGTGTCTGTAGCTAAACTAGGAAGACATTTATCTCTGCTCTCAATATTATTTTGACAAACTAACTTATGGCACATCTTCAATAAGTCCCCTGACAGTGGACAGTTAGTGTTACAGTGTTAGCTCATTAACTCATCTGAAGGGTTATCTTCTGTCACTCAAGCCCCCTAATTTACTGACACAAGAACTGTCTGGTTTAATCCACAATGGCTAAATAATTTATTCCCAAAATAGGATTTTTTTTAGATGTTTTCCTTAAAATAAACATACCATACTAGGGAAACAGCCATTAAGTACAGGTTATTAATTCCAGAGCGATTTCTGTGGTGATTGGAGTGATGCAACATTTAGCAACCCGGTGTGTTGTTTAAGAATGATTTAAATACTTTCTATTTTACTAGCTAGGTTTGAGCAGATACCACACTGTCAGGATATACTAAGCTCCTCATGGGATTAGTTCTCTTATTTAAAGGAAACTGTTAGCCACATAGGCTGATTCCATTTATATGCAATTGGGAAAGGGCTCCACAGTGCTAAGCCTTGGCGGTAACATAAGCACAGTGCTAAATGCTCGTCTAGCTAGCTAATACTGTTTGTTATATGATGGTCATAAAAGCCAGATGTTTTTTTCTGCTGATGGATAAGTGATGCAACCAAAGAGATATTACAATGTTCGGTTTAGAATTTTCCGTTCAACAGACCCTGGAAAACTAAAGGCTGTCAGGCAAGTTGAAATATTGTTTATAGATTTTTTTAATGACTCGGTGGACACTACACTGTGGATATGGCTGAAATTTTCAGGAAATGTTCAGTAAAACCAGTGGCATGACTGCAGTCTTTTTCTTTGCCTTTGAACTGTGATGCACACTCACGCGTTCAGCACAGGCCGTAATCTGAGCCTCGTCCTGTCCAGAAGGCACAGGTGTTTGTGTCAGTCAACTACTCTGTCTCAGAGCTGGCTTTCTCTGTACATCAAGCGCCATGGTCCAACTTTTGGACAGCCTGTCCTAACTACCCTGCTCCTGGAGTAGTTGCTCTGCTCCCTTCATCCATGTCTCTAGACCACCTGAACAGCCAGACATGTACACAGGCTACAGGCAGACTTGTACACAAGCTACAGTTTGGCCTGGTTAAGCCACAACAACCATTGCTAGCTGTCAGAGCTTCTTTCTCTAAACTAGCTTTGAACCAGTTTAAATGCTTTGCTACAGCAGTTTAGGCTTAATGTGAGTAAAAATGTAGAAGCTCTTGTGTGGTTGAGATGACTGAGGGGAGCTGCACATATCCTACATGTGCTGACAGTGTGCCTTCCAAAAGTATTAATACCCGGCCCTCTGAAAATAGCCAGAGCCTTGCTCTCCATTTAAGTCACTGGTTGTGGGTGGAGAGAGGCCAGATGAATTCTGGGCAAACGTTGGTCTGGGTGGGGTGGGGTAAAGTGGGGTATGCCATTTGATCTCTTGTCATAGACGCTCTCTACTGCCTGTTTTCAAACACACACGACCAAGCCTCCAACCAGCGGCCTGCAGGAGACAGAGGGCATCAGAGACAGGGTCAGCACGCACATAATTATCGCAGTAACCCACTCGCTTTTCCTTCGGAAGTGCCTGACCCTGCTTGCTTTTTCCTTGGAAGTCTGCAGACCCACTTGAGTTTTCCTTTGTTACCACATGAACCTACTTCTGCTGTTCCTTGGGAAGCTTGTGAACCTACTTAATATTTCCTTTAAGACGGAGTGAAGCCACTTTCATCCAGCTTTCATCTTGGGAGCCACGTGTGCCAGCCTTTCTTTCCTTTGGAGTCACGTGAACCTGCGTATTTTTCCTTCATAAGCGTGTGACTTTCGTAGCTTTCCTTTCAAACTACCTGAACTTATTTTTTCTTCTGGAACTTTAATACATTTTTTGACCATGGTGAAGTGCCTGATCCGCATTACCACCCGGGTGAATGTTCACCTGCGCATGATTAACCACTGTTACCGGGATGTGAAGGTGCGTGTGCTGAGTTTGGGGCCCCGATTGCTGGGGAAGGCCCTGGGCGTGCTGCCCCTCTATCCAGCACTTACTGCACAGCAGGAGCAACTGCGGGCATCTCCTCTGCCTGCCATGCCACAGCCATACATGGTGGCCAGCGCAGCTCCAGGTCCAGGTGTGTGATTTTGTTCTTTTGTTTGAGTTTGGCTACACTACTGTTTCCTAATCATAGGCCCATGATCACATATATTGGATTTAGGATCACAATCCTCTACCTTTACTGACTGAAACAGATTATTGGTCTGTACTCCAGAAGACTTGTGAACACGGGCCCTGGTCATGGAGTAGCCCTGCCCTGCCCTGCCCTGCTGTTTTCTCTGCTTTATCTCTGAAAGGACTTAAGCTGATTGGTTGGATTTTTTTATCAAAGCATTTAGGGCAGTGAAACTCCAGAACAAGGACTGGAAACCTCTGGGCTATGTTTAGGCTGTGCATTAAATATTACAGTATAATAATGGCCTCACTTGTGGAGTCTTAAATCCTGTACTAATTTACTGTTTTTGTGTTCGAGTTGTGTGCGCTTAGTAATAGTAGTTTATCTTTGGTTGCTATTGTGACATTTAATCAATGTCATAGAGTTTTACATTTCCATAGATCTCATCCAGGATCACTTAATTGTTTGTTTGTTTGTTTAGTCTTTTTGTAAACGAGTTATCTGCTTGCAAATGATTTGTGGCATTAGTGACCCTCACTTCTGTTTTACATTTGCAGATTCTTTATTTAGTATTTGCTTCACTGACGCCATGCTAATATTTTAAGTAGAACATGATAGGAGTTGAGAGGCCTTGGAGTTCCAGCTTCCCAGTAATAAGGAATGCTGAATCTGGCTTCTTAGTCATTTCAGTCAGTCTGGCTAATCAAAAGAGACTTTCATTGCCTTTTGCTGGTTTAGTGCTTTTAAGGACTGCTTATTTTGTGAATGGGAAGTCTATGCCTAAGCAAGGCCTCATTGTCAGGAACGGAAATCCTAATCCTCTCCCGGCAGTATGAAAGGGTAACATTTCTGCTGTGACACATACTCTGGAATTGAAACTTGCCTCTTTTTAACCTCAGTCCAGTTCTGCTTTGGAGTACTCAAGTAAGAAAGCATAAAACAACACAATGTCTGAAACTAGGGATTTGGAAAAGCCATTATTTTTGGATGACATGGGCCTGTGCTGTCATTGGCTGGGGCAAGAACAAGCAGGTTTAAAAATATCCGCCATGGACAGAATTGCGATTGAAATTGTGTAACTGCATAGAGTGACTGATACCCATATACCACATTTCTGCCTTTAAAATAATTAGCGATAACAGTGATCTATCAAGTTTCGATTTTCCTTACTGTAATATATATTTCTTTGGAGAGAAGGACACAGAGAGGCGCAAAGGCAGTCAGAACGAGAGACAGACAGAGAGAGAAGTCAGGTTGTGGTCTGCAGGAGCTGACAACAAAACGTCTCTGATTATGTAGTTCATCTGCAAGGTGAAATCTTTGCTATCACATCTGGGTGTCGTGTGTAGCAATACCTAATGCAGACACACTGTCACACATCAGTATGAACAGGCTCCTACCCCTCACCTGCAGTCTGATCACATGATATTTTATAACATAAAAATAAATCTGAACACGGCAGAATTATTCTCAATAGGACACGTGAAAACTGTATTCGATTTTCTGTAGTCCAGTCTTATTATAGTTGTATACCTCCGAAACCGTGAGGTGTGTGGTGATGGTAATAGTAGTAGGAGATGTTTGTTTGTTTGTTTGGTAAAAGTGAATGAAACAACACCTAAAGAAACAACTTTAAATCACTTATGTAGGTTACATACACAGAGGTGAAATGAACAAGAATGAGACGTTTTCCTGGGTGAATTGTCAAACTTAGTCAAATAAAATGTGTCAGATGAGATTCACCCTCCTCTATATTGTGAGAAAACATTACTCTTTGGCTGGAAACATGTGGTGTGATCATTGAGGCCTGACAATGTCAGCTTTGTTCCCAACACTTTGATAATGAAGCATATTGAGACTTTGGAACAGACAGTTTTGGACAGAGGAGCAAACAAGCCGACTAATGATTACCAGCCCATCATTAGGGCCTCACATTCAGTGGTCATCCATGTAGTCGTCTTTCTGTTGCTCTTGCCAGCCCCTTAGGGGTTACAGAGTACATGCTGCAATGACCTCACTGCTTTACAGGGTGTTGTCACTGTTTCACATTAATGAATATTTTACATTTAATTTGTTAGTTGAGCTGTAAAAACACTTTTAGAGTGACATGCAGAGGAATAGTGCCATGTAGAGAAATGTCTACAGAAATTTGGTGGTGGTGACCGTGTTACTCACTGTGGGTTTTGTTTATTATCTAAGATGACCAGTAAACCTACATGCATTAAAGAAGCTGTAAACCCCCACAATGACGGTCTTGCCTTAAAAAGCCTTGTAGCCCTGTATCCTGAATTTGATTTTAAGGATGTGCTGGTCGGGTTTCTTATAAACACCCCTCTTCAACTGAGCAAGGGGGTGTTAAGGAGCAGAGTCATTGTGGCAGGTCAGAGCAGTAGAAACAGAATAGGCTGGGTGGTGTTTCACCAGGATGATACCCAGTGTAATTAACTGTCCTTAACAGTTTCCTTTCATACTTCTCAAACCGTTTTCTATCCAGGTCTGGAATCGCTGCGGGACAGTGCCCACTCCACGCCCGTGCGCTCTGTCTCCCATGGCGACTCCTTCATCCCACGCTCGCGCAGTCAGGCGGCGGAGGCTGGTGACGGCTCGGCCATAATCTCTGATGAAACCTACAGCCCGGCAGACAGCGTACTACCCACACCAGTGGCCGAGCACAGCCTGGAGCTGGCCGTCTCGCGCCAAATCAACGGTGCCCCCTGCAGCATCGAGGAGGAGAAGGAGTCGGAGGCTGGGACGCCCACAGGGGCGGAGCCGGGAGAAATGGGCACGGACATCAGAGCGGCGGGCTCGCTGCAGGCAGCTGCCCTCAGTGAGGCAGAACAGGTGAATAAGTTTGTACTAAGTGTCCTCCGTCTGCTCCTTGTGACCATCGGACTCCTCTTTGTTTTGCTCCTCCTCCTCATCGTCCTCACCGAGTCCGACCTTGACGTAGCCTTTTTACGTGATATCCGCCAGACCCCCGAATTCGAGCAGTTCCATTATGAATACTTTTGTCCCCTCAGGCGGTGGTTCGCCTGCAAACTCCGCTGGGTGGGCGGGCTGCTCATTAACAAGTGAACACGGGGCGTAGCTCTCGTTTAAAGCCCGCTGTGGTGGGGGTCGAGAAGACGACAAGCGCAAAGCAGAGGCTGAAGGCAACGAGCCGTCCCCCAACCATGAACACCCGGCTTCTCTCATGATTCTCCTGCTGATGTGCCCTGGGCCTCCAACGCCAGGAGCTCCCTTCTCCTCCTCTCTTTTAACCCCTCCCCTTTTTTGCGTTTTGACATTTTTTCTTCTTTTTTCCCTCCGTCCTTCTCAGTTCTGTTCTTTTTTCTTTTTCTTTTTTTTTTAATTGAAGACGAGACTTTTTTCATGAATCATGATTTTCCTCTTTTTTGGAATTTCAGGTCATTTCAGGTGTTTTATTTTATAAAAAATGATGAACAAACAAAAAATGACAAAGTTGACTCAAAGAACTGAAGAATATAGTTTTCCTTATATAAGGATGGATTATTTTGTTGCAACAAAAAGAAAGTTGCCTTTAATACTATTTATTTTGCATTTATGATAAACATGAAGGTGGCACATGGAGTCAGGACAGAAATGGAAGGAAATAAGTGAAGATAAGTATGTGTGAAATTGGTGGACAACCAGTGCTTTCTAAAGAGTTCACTCATAATTCATGTCCATCCATCATTCAGTCATTGATCATTTATCGCAGGCTGCTATAATTTACAGCAAATAACGTAAGCATTGATTGATCTGGTGAGTGGAGAGGTGTGCGTCGCATAATGTAAGATTGTGTAAGTTGCTGTCAGATGGGGATTGATTGTCGGAGCAAGTTCTGAGGGTCATTGTTAATCAATAAAGGCTTTGGGTATTTTGAAGTTATGTATTTTGGCGGATTATTTTCAAATCGTCATACGTCCTTAGAAGTATAATAATGTGTGAGCGATAGAAAGCTGTGAAGTAGAAATCCATTTTAAGAAAAAAAGGTTTTCTAAAGTATAAAGAAACAAATCAGTAACTATGTGTTTTGTCATGTGGCCCAATAGTATCTATGTCCATGGTTGACCTCTTGAAAACACCTAGCACCCGTAGATCCAGTCTAGCTAGATGCGCAATACTGTAGTTATACTACTTTGAGGGTGTTCACCTGCTTGTTTTGCTTTGTTGGTCTCATTTCCTTTGGCTTTCATGTCCTGAGTTTGTTACTGCTAGGAGACAGTTGAAAGATGTCTTATTGTATAGAGAATGTTTGTTTCAATTCCATATCAGCCCTGCGCCTACATTTGTACTTTGTGGATATCATGCTACTTACTTAGAATTACAATAATGATGCTGTACTTTTTTGTACAAAAGTAGTTAGTTTCCTAATATATATTGACAGTTTTTTTCCATGTATATTTTAACAGAACTGAAATGTTATTTTGTTATTGAAGATTAAATTATACCTTTTTTAGCTCTGCGTTTCAGACAAGGTCTAGAATTTGTGGTGTAATTGCTGGGGAGACACAATAGAAGGCTTTTAAACCAGATCCACTATCCATTTCCACCCACACTTACTTAGTCCACAGCATACCTCCTTTGCATGCAGGTGCCAAATTGTGCTTCAAAGAGGCATTGCATGCTGGAAAACGGAGGATGTCATCGGCTCTGCACAGTCTAGACCAAAGACTGTGTGCTGTTTACAGTTAATGTCACAGGCAATATGTACTTGAAACTGCGAATCAGTCTTTATTGTACTGTATGTATGTCAAGATAGAGCTGACGATAGCAAAGACAAGGCTATTTGGACTGGGTGGAAAAAAGAATCTTGGTTAGTCTGACTGCTCCCTTCAAACCAGTGTAGAAATGTGTGCATGTGCGAGCGAATGAGAAAGAGAAAATATTAAATATTGAAGAGATGGAGATAGTTAGAGGAATACTCCAGCGATTTTCAGCCTAAAATTCTATGTGCCACATCTACAGCATCCAGATGGTTATAGCAGAGTACTGAACAGAAGCACTGTGGTCTTGAAACAGAAGGCAATGGTGAAGCTAATAGAAGATACGTTCCCGTTCGTCAGGTATGGACCAGGTTGAAAGTGTTTGGAGTTTTCCTCTAATTCTTATTTTTGTTCATGGGAACAGTGATTTCTGGGTTCTTGAAAAGTGGGGAAAAAAAAAAAAAACCTGGCAAAGATGGTGATGGAAATGTCAGTGTTTGGCTTTAGCCCATACAATAGGTTTAATCAAGGGCAGCTTAGTGACTTGGGTGGTGTAGTACTTCATGAACATGTTTCCATTTGATTACTAATGTACTAATGTCCTCAGTGCTTGCATCAATTTGGTTGTTCCTCTAGAGTTTACTTACATACCATTTGTGTTCATCAGACACAAATTTGGAATTGATTTGGGTTGATTTGGAATAGAGGTTACACTGGAATATCTAGGTGGTCATCTCAAACGTTACACAGGTTACTCCTGTATCCATATGCTGCTTGGCAGCTTTGGGTGTTGTCTTCCATCAGTTGGACATCCATACAGTGGCAACAGAGCACTGTAGCACTTTTTTTTTTTAACTCCGAAAGCAGCTCTAAGCACATTCAACAGATGGCAAAATAAGGATGGTTACAGTTACAAAGGTGAGAATCACTGAAGTAATGCATGTCTCTTACTTAAAGAAGTATTCATGCATGTATTATCAACAGCCTTGTAAACAGAAGAGTATCGCTTGAGTCTTTTATATTTTATTATTATCTGCAGGGGGGACAGTACATTTCCTTTCCCCACGTTTCTGGTGAAGACCCATATCCACCATCAATAAATGACTGACATAATATCAGCTACAAATCAAATGAAGGATAGAGCGGACGATCAGTTTTTATTCTTTTTACAGCATTTATGTAGCCTGGGTGGCCCATCCTGCATGCACCCAAGACCGCTGACAGCGCCATTCAATAAGCAATAACTAGTTCAACTGTAAAATCACAAGAACAAGAATTGTGTTGACGGTTTTTGTGGTGTTTTGTAGCAAGGGCCAGACCACCTGTTTTTGTTTGGGTGGGTGGGTTTAATGAATAAATCAATATCACTTGAGTCAAAGTTTGTGCCTGAGCTTAAATAACATAATTGTTTCCTACATTTTAGGCTCACTGTAATCACAGTCACAACCAATTCTAAATCAGTGTTAATAATATCTTGTAATAACAGTTAAAGGTAGTACATGTACCATGTAAGCCAGCGAGCAGCAGAAATGTGCACAGACCTAGGTCCATTAACACTACCTAGGTGTGCTATCGAAATTGAATTTGACTGAATTAGGGAAGAGTGGGCTTGTTTTCAACATAGATCATCATAAATCATTTTCTTCAGGTAACCATGCTTACAGCATTCACTGCCTGCTATGTCCTAGTAATCAGATTCATTCATCTCAGTTCTAATGCTAAATTCACCAAAACAAGAAACTGACTTCAGACTTATCCCGTTGCCAAGACAGACTGTCCAGGCTTTGGCTAAACTCTGTCCAGTGTTTCTTCAGGAATAAGAAACTAATGTTTTGGGTCCCCAGTGATTTAACTGTGACACAGTGTTCATCAAACCATTACCACTCATTTTGTACCATCAGTGCACTTTGCATTGACATTAAATGCTTTAAAATGAAAGTTCATGAATCAGGCTCCAATTACATATGTACTTTTGGCATTGGTGTTAATATGCTGGATATAACAGTTGTGAACTAAGCTCTTTGTTACTATCATAATATTAGTCTGCAGTATCCTTTCATATGTAGGCTTTGGTAAACTGGCTGAGATGCTTCTCCTGCATGTTATATGGAAACATTATTGTACATCTCACTCTACAGCAAAAAAGAGGTGTACTGTTGTGGAGTTGGATAGCTGCCATTACCATATGCTAGCAGTCACTCCAGAGTTTTCACAATAGGTTTGCAAAGCACTGCATTGCAGATACAGCACTTTCATTGCTCTGAATTAATATTTACTCGGGGGGCAGCCATTACTATAGCATTGGCTTCATCAAATCCAGCTTGCTTAAATGAACGAAACATGTTTAAATGAGTTTATAGGAGTTAAGATGAAAGGTTCTGTATAATTCAGGTGTAGTTAAGGAATGGTTTGGCATAAATTAATGAATAGATGAATATTTTTTACTCATTTTTTCACCTACCCGAGAGATATGTAGATGTTTGGTGCCCAAATGCTGCTGATACTTTAGCACTGGACCTATGAGGCTAACATCGCTAACAAATGACAGAAGTCAATAAGGCACCCATCTTTTCTTTGAACACACCCCTACAACATCCCTCTCCACCCACTTAAACTGCTTACTGCTCTTTATAAAGGTCTTACAGAATTCATGCAGATAGTGCGCGTCTTCACATCCACTTAATAATCCGATAAACGCAGAAAATCAGATTTTGTTAGTAACTGCATTGATTGCTTTGATGCATTTACATGTATTTGGGTTATTAGATAATGGGAAACTCCAGATGTACACGAGTCAGGCAATAAGAAGACTTCTGCTTTGCAAGCAGCCAGTAAACTCCAAAAATGTAAATGCAATGGAAAATATGAACATGCATAATCTAAAAATATGCCAAAAATTTCAGTGCATTATTTTATGAAGCATGTTTCTGTGTCATCACACTTTTTTTTAAAAATTATTTTGTAGACTTGTGGTGGCTGTGTTAAAGGTTCTCGCTTATGTCTGGTACGGTAGACCACTATATATAAATATATATATTAAAAAATAAGGGTCCGCTGGTTTGATAAGGTTTGCCACTGCTACAAGATCCTACATACAAGGTCTACAGAGTTTTTAATGTTTTAATTTAAAATTACAAATGTATAGCCTCTTACTTTCAAATTACTTTTAAACAAAAAAGGAAAAAATAAAAAAATGTCTAGGCCTGATAATACGTTTTTGTTGATAATGTTGCTGACAAAAATGTATTTATTAAACTCAGATACAGATGAAAAAAAAATAAAAATAAAAAATAACCTGGACTATAAGTGGGGGAAAAAAAGTGTAATTTTGTATAAACTTTGCTTAACCACCGGTGGCCTCACGGAAATCACTATGCAAAACACAGATGGGCCGCTGGCAGGGTCGGTAGTGGGGGTTTCCGGATATGCACAGACTGAAATCATAGTGTGCTTTTATTTATATGACTACTAGAAAAATCTAGAAAAAGTCTGATTACCCAGTTATGATCGGATCAGTGAGTGTTTGTAAAATAAAGGAACAAAACTCAGAAAACTCAGCAGATACTTCCTCTTAGTATCTGCGTGTGACTGTCACAAGGAGGCTTAATGTTTCTTGTGTTATTATTTCTTGTTTTTTCATTTATAGAACATATGTTTAGTTAAAAACAATATCAACATCTTATTTACTGAGAGAAACAACAGAAAGCATGTAATCTGGATTTTTTTTAACTCCATAGTTTACATTAGGGGAAGTATCCTTAATCACAAAGACAACAATTCTGTATTACCTTATTGAAGACCTGGCTGTGGGTTGAGAGATGTTTTGGGGATGTCTTTAAGGAAGTAGACTTTTGTCTTTTCATTTTTCCCTCATTTTTTGTCAGATGTTTTTTTTAACTGCTGAATTTGTCTGCTTGACTCTGTGGGGCCTTGCATTTCTCTCATTCTAACCATTCCTTTACCTCTTGTACTGCATCATCATTTTTAGGGGTATTCTAAAGTAAATGAAATGGCAACACCAGTTCTCCAGCAATGCCCAGGTATCCTTCAAGCCAAGTGGTGCTGTTCTCTACACACATACTGGATACACATGCTGCTAATAAGATTCACTAACAGTCCATAGATCACTGGCTGAGAGGTGACTGTCTCTGCCTGTGTAGGCTAAACTTCTCTCTGTTTGTAATCAGATATCCTGCAGTGTTATGACTAGGAACATAATTATACTTTGAATGAATCAATTATATCTCTTAAAGCTATATCTGGTAAGTGACCAGAACCACAGCTTTCAAGTTAAACTTATTATGGAGCTACTAGACTGAGATATTGTAACACTCTTCACTTAATGTACCATGCTTGCCACTTTTCCCACTCCACTCAAACACTCCCCAGCAGCTCTGCATATACATGCACACGACACCGGAGGTCGCTGTTTAGTTACTTAATATATAACTAGCTCTACAAATATATACACATTTATGTGCCAAACACGGCTCCTGTTGAGTCCAATTCATTCCAAAACCATCTTTGTACTGTAGAAAACCTTCCATGCGAAACGGTATTAAATATTGTTTCTCTGATAGTCCCTTGTATCTGGTGCCATGGAAATATTCAAACTTGAAATAAACATTCAAATGTGTTCAAATTGATCTTGTGCTTTGTTTTTCAGAGTATGTCATCTAATAAAGTCTTTTTGTCCAGTTAACAATTCATCTATCAGGTGTTCCCACCATCTTGCGAAATCCTTGCCTTAAATTTTGAGAGCACAGGAAGCCCCTACCTAGTACTACTGTAGTATAACATTAAGTTCTCAGAGAGCGCATAGTGTAGCTGTAAACTTTTGTATGTAATGCAAGTTTGTACATCCACTAGTAAAGGTATTAATATTTCTAAATTCACTAATGAATGAGAACACACAGTATTTATGCAAATCAGTTTAATTACAAGTTAAAAGGTTTTAACTACACATTTGAGACCTAGGATGGATCAACAACTACCTTAAACTGTACTGAAAATATGTCACAGGATGCTGTACACATAAACACAACAAAGCAAACAAATATTAAATACACATTTACAAATACGTGAACATAATCTACTGGTAGATGACTGACTCAGCTGGGGTAAGAAAAGGCTGGCTTAAGGAATGGCCGTGCAGCACTCTGGGGTGTTGGCAGAGTCATAAAGCCTGGTCTTTTCACTGCCGGAGCTGAAGGAGTAGGCCTTGAAGAGCCGCGGCCTGCACCCCGACCTGCACTTTTATATCCTCCTCTAGATGAAGACCAGTTCCCATAGTTCCCGCTGCATGTACAGAATGCATAAGATTTGACCAAGATTAGTTTCTTATGACTGCTTTGAACTTCGCACAGTATTTGCAAAAACATTTAGTGATTATAATCCTATCAATCCACTTTTCAGATTAATTGTTCTGATCTTAAACATTCAGACATTTGGGTTGTTTCATGACAAGAACAGGCTTTTGCACATTGCTTGGGCCATTTTATAAGAGCAGACACAAGTGAGGTCAATGATGCAGTTAACATGAAATGCTCTGCTTTTTTGCACTGAAACAAACACTGACCTTTTGGAGGAGTTTTGGTTGTTGTAAGCTCTGCGCCTTTTGGGTTTTCTTGAGAAGGGGGCCTTTTTTCTTTTCTCTCCTCGGCCTGTGCTCCTAAAATATGCTGAAGAGCTGTCCTCTTCTTCATCATACACATCGTTCTCAGGATCACCACGTGTTGTGTCAATCCACCCTGAGCTCTCACACTGCTCTTCAGCTTAATGGGAAAAGAAAAGTTTTACTGAGCTCCATTACAAGAAGACATAGCTTCCTGGTTATAGATGTCTGCACATAGTTAGTACATCCAGGGAAATAATAACATGGAAAATGTAAGGAAAAATACATTAAAAAGTAAATAAACAAGCAAACAAACAAATAAATAGAGATCTTTGAGGAAAACTGTGGTTGTTAAAAAGGATGACAAAGATTTTAAATATTAAACAAACCATAGAAAGACTCGATTCAAATTCACACATTCTTTTAAGTTCCTTAAAGATCAACTTACCCCGATTTGCAGACAAATGATACAAGCTATTCAGCTGTGTTACTTACCAGGAAGCTGCCATTCAGAGTAGTTCTGTAACAGTTCAATGAGCTCAGCTCCGTATTTCTCCAGCTTATCCTCAGTCACACCATCAATCTGCAACAGCACCTCAGGGTCGGCCGACAGAGTCTCTGTACAGCAGTAAATCAATACAATAACAGAATGGGTTGAACTGTGGAGATTTTAGCAGGCAGACTAATTGGGATGTGGACAGGTAATTGAGTACTCTATTAACCATTCAAGAGGCTAGTATTTAAATACTAATTCAGACCATTAGTAATAATAACATTACTGCATTTATGTAACACATTAATGACAGCATCAACTAGACATTTTACAGAAAGTAAAACAAATTTATGAAAATGTGTCTAAAGATTCTGCTTAAAAAGAGATCCAGAATGTCTGGATTTAAAAATTAGTTAAATCAAATAAAAAAAAAAGGATTAAACAAAATCCTGGAAATAATGAGCTTTCTTCTGATGTGTGAAAATATTTGGCTCTTGGTTAAAATATGTGCTGCACAATTTTGAACATACTGCAACCTTTAATCCTCTTATTCGTCCTTATAAAGTCCAGTCAAGAGAGCATTTACAGCAATCTAATTGTGAGTATTAAGATGGTTAATGAAACCCTGTTCTGTTAAAGAATTAATTTTGATTCTGCTTATTGGTTCCCACAAACACATTTTTGGTAGCACTTTAAAGGGTTTAAGAATAGTTTAATATTATATTAATATTGTTATCAATTAGATCATAACTTAAAAATCATTAATAAACTATTACAATGCATAAATTCAGACCCAGTTCAGACACCACTTAAATGCAGCATCTGTATTGTAAGTAAAGGTACCTTGATTAGCAATAGCTGATAATATTTACCAACAGTGACTGCACACCATGTCAGCGAGGGGAAAAAAGTAGACAGAAGTCAAACAAAAGTCTACAAAGCAAACAGGTGCAGCTGAAGAACTTAGAAAGAATTTGGCATAATTTACTATAAATGTGGGAGTCACTACTGATAGCTGAAAGATATTAAAATAAGTAAGAGCTTAATCGTGATCACATTTCCAACATTCAGTGTGGCAATTAATTGTAGCTCAGATTTAAAAGAGACGGCCTTAATTTTCATTCAAGATGAAAACTGTTGTATCGTGTTTTTCGTTCCATGTTCTTTTTCTATTTGCTGCTAATCTTTTGTGCAAGTCCCCCACCCCCACACCTGCAGCACCATCTAAATGAATAAGTCTTATTCATTTATATATGTTAAGGGAAGTTAAAATAAGAGAAGTTGAGAAAGCAACCAATTAAAGAGACAAAATGCAATTTAGAAACATTCGCCAGTTTAACTTTGTTACTTTTCACATTTTGAATTATAGCAGGGTGCTAGGAGTCTACATGGGGTTCAGTAGTTCACCTGCAATCTTTTTCAGGGTGCTTGTGGAGAAGATGTTGTAGTAGTGAAGACCAAACACTTTGCCCAGCTTCTTGCACAGTTCATTAAGCTCTTCCAAACATTTCTTGACCATCTCCTCCCTCTTGGAAACATTCGTGGTTACAGAGGCTTTGTGCTTCCTAATGCTAGAGGCACTCTCAGTCTCATGGAATTGAACCTGATATGAAAACACACAACCACCCAGAAACACATAAAACTGTGGCAAATGCTGGGAAGACCATTAGTATTATGTAAATTAGTAAATTATCGACATTTATTTAAGTTTTATGGTTAAAAAAGCTTTACTAATGGGAAAGTAATCTCTATTTTGTGTGTAATATGTACTACATTGGAGTAATAAGAGGCGCTCAAATAAAATGGTTCACCATGGATATTTAAAAACAGTTCCTTCAAAAACTTTTCCTAAGGTCAGGTGAACATATGCAGTCCAAACCTGCAAGCTGCCACTCAGGACGTTCATGGCTTTAGGGCCAGCTGAGATGTAGGCCACAGCCTGGCCATTATTGGTTATGTACAAATCCTCCATTAGGATGTGGTCCAGCACAAGCTTCTTAAAAAGCCTGTCTGCATTGTGCCTAGAATAGGCTGCTCCAATCCCATACATGCCCGACTGGATCCGTGCACTTTTAGCGCCTGTGGAGACATCCCTGTTAAAATCCACTATGTTTGTTTTAATTGGAATCAAGAATATCAATTTATTACCTCCTTACCTATGAAAATATCAACCAGCATGTTCAGAGTAAGTCTGTTTTGCTGTGATGATCTGCCGTATCTGCTGCCAACTTTTTCACAGTTTTCCTGCACAAACCGCACAATCTTCTTCACATCCTCAGTAGCATTTCTGGCTTTGTATTGCTGGAAAGCACAATGCAGACAGGCATTACGCTCAACCCATATTCAGAGGAAATCACTTGAGATGTTCCGAAAAAACACTAGCATACTTAATTGAAAAACCTAATTTACATGTTGTCTTACATGTGGTCTGGCACAGTTGTCACAGATGACTTCTGGATGCTCCTTGCAGAAGCCAGTATTGAACTTATGCTCGCCGAAGTATGCAAGTAGTTGTATCCTTCTACACTCACTCACATTCTCACAGAAATGAACCATGCTGTGCAGGTTGTTAGTGTGGGTGGCTCTGGAATGGTGGTTGCCATCCTTATCCACTGTAATGACATCATGAAATCTTTATAGGCAACTGCAAGATTAACAGTTAATATATCACCAACAGGGATGCATCACGTCAGTTTTGTATTAATTTTTAACTGGATTAAACCACCAACAAAATCACCTGCAACATGAACTAATCAATCCATCATCAGCAATGAACATAGGTGAAACTATGAGAAAACACACATTTTAACAAATAACCCTACAAAAAAAAAAAGACTAATAACATTTTACCACCACTCTGAAATTTTATATAGCATAGATGTAACACAGCAGCTGCTTAAATATAAAAGAACACACACACACACACACACACAAAATACATTACATTAGCAAATAACCAAAAACACTAAAGTGAAGAAATACATACTAGCAATAAGTCTTTTGATCCGGATGACATCACTGTAGGCGTAAAAAAGGACGCAGTGTGATATCTCTCCATCTCGGCCAGCTCTCCCTGATTCCTGGTAGTAGCCCTCCACTGACTTGGGCAGACTGGCATGGATCACATAGCGCACATCAGGCTTGTCAATGCCCATACCAAACGCAATAGTGGCACACATGACCTATGAAAGTTGATGCAGAATAACAATTAAGGACAGCTGCACTGGTTTAGTAAAACTGACTACCTTGAATCAAGTGAGTTTAAGAAACACTGTTATAAGCAAAGTGATTAAAAGATGCATTTTTAATTCAGATTTATAAATGATCCCAGACCACCATAACATCCGACTTAAACAAGGGCTCGTTTACTACAAAAGGAAAATCGCTTCTCCATCTTCAGCTTGTTTAATAATGTGAAAATTGTTTGTCAACAGCCATTAAGGTTTTGCAATAAGATGATGCAAGTAACTGCTAACCTATGAGTAAATATCATGAACTCTGTGCAGGACCAGTAATATATTGTTTTAAAATATTTAACTATACAAATCAAATATGCCTACTTGGCAGCCATCCTGGTTGATCCATTTGTTTTGGACATATTCTCTGTCACGGTCATTTAGCCCAGCATGGTAAGCCAGTGCTGCAATCCCAGCCCGCTGAAGACTATCCGCCATGGTGTCACAGTCATTACGTGACAGGCAATACACAATCCCAGAGTCGCCTATCCATTAAAAAGAAATCCAAATGGCTATATCAGCAAGCAAAATTAGGTAAAAACATCTTACATTTTAACACATTAATACACTAACAGACTCACGTGGATAATGTTTCTTGATCCAGTTAATACAATCCTCATCAACTTTCTTGGGTTTCTTAGGCAGTACAGAGTATTTTAGATTATGTCTGTTAAAGCTCATAGTGAATCTGGGGGGAAAAAAAGCATTTACTGAGTGACAGCCTTTGATACGCTAAATTATTCTCAGCACATGTACAGTAATGAGTACAAGATACATAAAGCTGCATATATTGAGTTTTGTAACAAAGCACAACGAGAATGTCGGAACATTAAGTGAACTAATTCTACAAGTACAAGCAGAATGCAATTTAAACAGGAAATCATGTTTCAATTCAACACAATTCAGTTCAACACAAAAATCCCGAAAGCAGCTTCCAGAGGTTATAATGCAGCTTCCAACACCAAGACTTACACCTGAGGTCGAGTCATAGCCAGCTGGTTCAGAATATCCTTTTGGACTCGAGGTGTGGCAGTGGCTGTCAGGGCCATAACAGGAATGTTGGGGAACTTCTGTCGTAGCTCATGCAACCGCTTATAATCTGGTCTGAAGTCATGTCCCCACTACAAAAGAAAGTGTTTGAACAATTAACTACTGTAACTATTGTAGGGGTAAAGCGATTACGAGTAATTAGAGTACCTCGATTACTAAAAATGATCCAGGACTTTTCTTTGCCTCGAGGAATTGTGTATTTAATTGTAAAGCTCAAAGCACCATATTTAGCACAAGCTACTTTTAGTCACAACATGCTTGCGTCACCCATGCAAAGGAAGAAGGCGGCGGATGCGGACCTGTTTGGTTGAAGAGCGGGAAAACGGCAGTGGCGATGGAAAACAATGTAAGAGAAGAAAAATACAACAAAAAAGTATGGGAGCATTTCAAACTCAACAGCAAGAACACTGTGACATGTATTCATAGCAACACAGCCCTGGCATACCATAATTGCACATCTTCAATGTTGCAGCATCTCCTCTGTAGACACCCAAAACGGAGCGGAGGCCGAGACAAGTTAAAATTAGCATTAATGTACCTTACTAACATAACGTCAGCCCTGCGAAGGGCTAGGTTTCTGTTAATTGTGGCTACTGTCAAATATGGTGCTAGTTTATTACGATGGTGACAAGTATGCCCTTATGGTTAACTTCAGACGATGTTTATTTAATCTTTAAAAAGGCAGTGCTGTGGAGTTAAGAAGATGGAAAAATAAAACCATGATAAACTTAGTTGAGCAGTTGTCAAATTTAGCTCATTAATCAGTAGCTGGTCCCTTCTAGCAGACGATACTGTGTGCTCAGGGTTTGAAATTAACACTTTACTTTCAGTTTGGCGAGCAAATCATGGGGGTTATCTGTCACACTGGTGGGTGATCTACAGCGTTTTTTGGGATGCTTCAGGAGGCCTGGACATCCTTGTAATTTAACTTGATTTATTTGTGTTTTATTTATATGTATTTGTGTTCTTTTTTTTATTAGGGTTTTGTTTATTTCTATTTATGTTTTATGAAAATATAGAACTACATATATTTTATTTGTTGCTATGCACAATGTAATAAAACTGCTATCTAAAAAAGGAAACCAATTGGTTGTTTATTATCAAGTGAAATTTTTATTTTCTCTCGTGTATTTCTATTTGGTCTTTAACAAAGTAAAAATGTTTTATCCGATTACTCAATAAATCAGAGGAATTTTCAGTAGAATACTCAATTACTAAAATATTTGATAGCTGCAGTCCTAAACTATTGTACCACTTACTTTGCTACCATTTAAGCTCTTCACTTCTCATTTGAAACAGCAAAGACTGAAGTCACAGTGTAGACTGTTATCTTTCATTTAAAATCGATCATGGCCAATAAAAAAAGTCATGGTCACTGCATACCTGACTGACACAATGGGCCTCATCAATAACAAAACGAGCAAGCAGGCCTCTCTCATACAGGTTCTGCAGAGCACTTATCATTCTTCCACTAGCAGAGACCTAGAGGCAAAAAAACATCTCAATCACCAAATCTGCATAGATACGAACCCATAAGTAATGCTTTGTTTAATATAGCTACAAAATGCAAGCTCCAGGTTTGCATGTATTTTCTGAACTACTTCATCTTTTTAAAAAAATACATTTACTGAACGGTCCCATATAGATTAACAAACTTTCTGAGGATCATCAATAACATTATTATCAAAGTTAGGTTTACAAGAGGTTGTAGGATTTGCCTTGAGGTTGGGGTTAAGTTTATGGATATTGTAATAAATTAATTCACACTTAACTTTAAATTTAGGTGCTCTTAAAAGATACATGGCTGATTCTTTGTTAAGAGACACTGAACATCTAGAAAGCTTCTACAGTGATCAATCTACATAAAGGTTTACAAAGAGACCAGTTTAAGAACCTTTTCAGGAGTGGCATACAGCAGTTTGATAATAGGATCCTTCTTTGAGAGCTGCATGTAGATACGGCCAGCTTCACTGTCACTTTTGTCCCCAGATAAACTGGTGGCAGGAATCTGAAAATGGAGAACCTAAACTGTCATATTGTCAACATTACATACATAGATCAGTGCAAAAAAGCTGAAAGCATTTCCTCGCTGTCAATAAAATAAATAAATAAATAAAACCACACAAGAATATTCAAAATTACTTTCCATGACATGCTAAAAACATGTAAAGGGATTTTAGTGATGGAGCAGTGTCTCATCATGAATTCACACAAAGTAAAGGACAGGTGCTGTGCTCAAATGTAAAAAATTAGATAAGAATTTAAAGCAGTTACCGTCAAAATTTAAAGCAGTTACCTCAAAGAAGAAACTTACATCAAACGTGGTGAGTTTCTGGACCTGATCCACAATAAGGGAACGCAGTGGAGAAATAACCACGGTCACGCCAGCAGACACACAGGCAGGCAGCTGGTAACATAGGCTTTTACCCCCACCTGCAAAGCAATTTCCATTTGGTTGTAAAAAGTCACCACAATATGCGTAAAACCTAAATCATTTGCATGTCTCTAATGTACCTGTAGGCATTAAGACAAATGTATCCTCTCCCAGCAGTGTTGCATTGATAGCTTCTAGCTGATTGAAACGGAACTGATGAAGACCAAATTTTTTGTGGAAGATCTTCATCATCTCCGGACAGTGAGGAAAGTCGAAGCCCCTAAAGCGGTCATGTGCTGGATTCCTAAATGTAACTTCTGCAGAGATGCAAGTACATTAGTGTCTACCAGTACTAAAACATATTCAGTTAAACACTTATCAGAACATAAGAAAGGAGAAAAAAATGACAAATAATCTGTATACATCTCAAAATTGCTAACCTGGGGAAGTTGGCTTAGTTGGTTTTACAACTGCAGTAGGGGTGGTGACAGTCTTTTTTTCACAAGACCTAGAGGGTCCACCATCATGAACTGGTTGGTGAAGGGTAATTGAACTCCTCTTGGAAACTGATGGATCCACAGGTTCCTCATAGTAATCTGGGATATCACTCTCATTTAAATCATCAATGTCAAAGTCATCGATGTAAAAGTCGTCTGTCTTTGTGGCCACTTGTAAATCAACACCTTCACCAGATGCTGCCGAGCTGTATACACCTTTGTCCTCAGTATTCTTTCTGTTGGCCTTCACTAGTTTCTTTGGTGAAAAGAAAAGTTTAGTCTGCTCAAAATCATTTGACTGATTTAAAGTCAGGCTTGATGATCTGTCCCCTGACTTGCCATTACTCCAGTTCTGGCTTGTGGTCTTCCCCTGCTCTCCATTTACAGCAGGTTTGTGGGAAGAGTTGGGTTTCCAGGAGGCACCTGATGACTCCACACCATTGAAAATGCAGTCCGAGTCTTCAAAGACACTGTTGCTGTATTCTACAGACTTTCTAGAGACAAGGGACTTTCGGAATTGAAAGCCTTTAGCTTTGTCTCCATTAAATGATGTCAAATTGGTGGCAACTCCAAAACTTGTTCTCTGTAGAAACCCTGATTCAGGGGTTGTTCTGTCTGACAGGGACATTCCTGATGATGTAAAACTAGCAAGAATCCTTTTCCTGTAAAAAATATTTGTATGATACATAAATTGCATATTTAATTTCTATTCATCCCATTGTTTTAGGCCCAGTCAACCTCTTTATTTACCTGTGTGCTCTCTGTAAAAGCAGATCTGTGCCACAAGACAGAGCTATTAGCTCATGCTCAGGAATGGCGTCCACTAGACAACAGATAGATTCCATGATACCGAAGAGAGCATCATCAGGCCCTACACAGGTCAGCAATTATGAGTGATCAGATACATGATGGGTAAAAAGGTGTAAATACCTACTTGCAGAGACACAAATAACACTTAAACAGAAAGTCAAACCTTTTAAATCTTTAGGAGTAATCTCTTGACCTGAAAGGCTTGAAATTGAGCCTCTTGGTGAAGCAGCACTCGCGTCAGCATTTTTGATCAAATCAGATTTTCTACAGGGAGAGAACAATATTGATCATTTAGTTCCTACTGTTCAGTATAAACATTAAACCTTATTAAACCAAATTAGTAATGTATACAAAACTTTTAATAGTATTATATTTAAATTCCAAAAAGAAATTAACCTTACTCTGGTTAAAAAGATACAACATCCACCTTCTATTACAATTTAAGCACTCCTTTTCATTTGACATTCTAAATAAAAACCTTTTCTCCAAAGTTGAAACAGGTGGGCTTCTGTCTTCAGGAGCAGGTGAAGGTGGAATAAAATCCAAGTCATCCTCCAGCACATCATCCGGAATCTGACTCTCATCTATGTCTATTATTTCTGGATCAATACATTTATAATCAATGTCTGCAAAACAAAAGCCAAAGATAGAAGAGACTAAAAAAAGATTAAGAGAATTACAAATAAAGTCCAATCCATTTTCAAAAACTAAATATATGAGAAAAATCACTGAAGTATAAAGAGACACACTGACCTGCTGAATGCTTGATATTCTCATCGGTTCTGTCTTTAGGTTTAACAATGTCAGCGATGCTCTCATCCTCACTGTCACTGAGCAGTGGCTTGCGTTGAATGCCAGATAAACGACGTTTGGTTGTCTTGATGGGTGAATCATCTAGCTCCCCAGCTTTAGCTCCAATCAGGGCATCATGTTGTTCCTCACCAGAGGACTCTGCTGTAATCTCCTGAGATTCTCCAGAAAAACCAAACGATGGTCCCACAGGCAAACTTCCATTCTCTGTTGTTTCAGCACTCTTGGCACTAGCAACTACCAGTGAAACATCCTTGCCTGGTTCAGATGTTTTTTTTACTGAAATCTGGGGACTTTGTGATGGTGCTTTCCCCTTTACTGGAGTTTCAAAATCATCAAAGTCATCCCAGTCGTCCACAGGAATAGTAAACGAGTTATCAACCACAGTTTTTACAACTTTATCACCGTTAGTATCTGTAGGGGTGAAGGGGTCTGGTTTTGCTGAAGCCTCAATGACAGACGGGGCAGGGGTGGATTTGCTCACTGCAAATGGGTTGGCTAAAGGGTTGATAGTCTGCGGCTTGGTTTTGTTGGGTGCAGTGAAGAAGTTGAATTTTGGAGGTGCTCTTTCAGGCTTGTTTGGGAATGTCAGAGGAGGTTTCGTTACTTCACAGCTGCGAGGAACATTGACACTCCGGTTTGCAAAGACATTTGCACAAATTACCTTTTGGGGAACTTCAGCTTTGCTAACACCTGATGTAGACTTCTTTTTGAAGCAAAACACCCTGGAGGACGAGAGTTGCTATTAATGAGTGAAATGAAAATACCAATCCATAAAATCTTTAGGCCTTGTTTGATTACATGCTACAACCAAACACGGATACTAGGCGTTTCTGTTATTCTAAGTTGAAGAAAAACGGAAGGCAGTGTCCACTTACCCAGGCTTTGGTTTGTTTAGAGACAGCTTGTTCTGAGCGGCACTAACTTTGCTGTGCCGCTCTAGCTGCTCTTTTAGATTGTTTTGAGGCAATGACAACATCGCGCGGACAGTAAACAAACATGCGTACAAACAAACTAGCTACTTAGCTAAATTGCGTTGCTCGCCAAATAACACAACGTCCGAATTAAACAAAAGCCAAAGTCGGTACCACATCTAACTGGTCAACAATTGACCCTTTAGCTCCGAGTAAGCTAGACAGTTAGCGTAAGCAGGAGCCAGGAGGCACAGAATCCCCGCGCACTATTTCGTGGGCTAATTTGCTAAGCGGCTAACCGCTAGTTACTCTGTCGGTTTTACGCGGCTTCCTAAACTACACGCGCAGAAACCGCAGGTGTAATATCGTATGGTGAAGGAATGAGTTATTTGTAATTACGCGTGAGAAATCCACGTTTTTATGAAACTACAAACCGATGGATGAAAGGTAAAGCTGGTTTTGTGTGTTTACCGCGGGTTCGCTACTTGCCTTCTGATTGGCGAGGATTACAAACCCACGCGCTTCCGCTTTACTTCTATTGGTGCTGTCCGCATGACGCTTACAGTCAGCGCCTGTAGCCGCGTTCCAAATCGCGCACTGCATTCTACACTCTTTAGTGCACACTTAGTGCAGTCTGGAGTCCAGTCATACACATCCGTCCTGATCTTATTTCATTTTAACAGTAGGAAGTTCAACAATTTCGGCGGAATCGGTCAAAGGTGGATCAAAGTGATTTGGTGTTAAATGAAGCCCTCATTTTCAGGTGAGGTAGAGAGTTTTTTGTAAAACAAATGTAGACATTTTATTTGCTTTCCATGACTACTGAACCTACACTTTGTTTTACATGAAATGATAAAAAGTGAAACGGCTTGTACACAGATGAGTCTTTCCATTTAAAATCTCAATGTATATATAACAATTTCAAGTCATGTAGCTTTTAGAGGCACTGATTGTTCCAAATGTTTGGTTCCTATCACCACCACAACAAATCCCACTCAATAAGTTTATTTAGAATGGCTCATCAATCCACTTCCCTGTTCTTCTAAAATAATGGGATTAAATAGTCCAGTAATCACACACTTTAAAGGATGTAGTACAGAATCCAGGACTTTTTTTCTACTGTGTGATCCATGATGTGTGGAAAAAACATAAAATATGAGCATGATTTTCTTGAAAAGCTTTTAATGGAATACCTTTTTCTCACTAGAAGTGTCATTTGATACAACCAGGTCAATACGACCTTTCTAGAAAATGTTGTACTAAAAGGAATAGGAATGCTGATTAGCCAAATAATGCACGTTATATTTAATTGAATTTTTTTGGAAAACAGCAGCTAGACTACTTTGGTGGGCATCACATCTGTCTTTTTCTGAGCCTCAGCTTTGAGTATTTAAGCTGCCTTTTATTCAATTTCAAAATTATGGTGAGACTAAAAAGCTGTTTAATGAGTTTTGGTTGCCGTCATCTTTCAACAAGCTTTAACCACATAGTAAGAAGGAGAAATCACAGTTTATTTGAGACTCCGAAAAAACCCCCACCAAAATATGAGTTTAGTAAAGTAGCTGACACGCTACTAACCCCCTAAAGTCACAAAAATATTGGTTTTCCTTGCAAAATCATTGTGAAGGAACACAAAACTATTGCGAGGGATCACAAAGCATTCACACAGAAACACAAAGGTGTTATCTTTTTTTAACCACAGCCCCTTTGCATTGTTCAGAATCAGTGTTTTATATATCCTCCTGGATACTACAGCCTTAATAAATAAGTAATTAATAACAGCCCCATAACTATGATCTGTGTAATTACTGCATTCATATGTGTATTTGCAGAAAAGGCCTAACTGCTCTTACATTTATTAGTAACCTTGCAATAAATATATGAATACAATAAAACAAACACAAATGGAAAAAAAGAAAAACTTTATTAGGTAAACATATATCAGTAAACACTGTTGTCAGTCAGTATCTACTCATAAAAGGTGATCTTTTTAAAAAACTCATAAGAAAAACTCTGCAAACTGATTTTACATGATTCTCCCTTTACTAGTAAAACATCAGTGTGGCTTAATCCTTCACAGTGGCAGAGGATATGATGAGCAAGCAGCAAGGCCACACATGTTCTTTCCACGCTCAATGTAGAAATATCTGTTTGGAAGAAAATGGTTTTAATATTTAAACGGTGACAGTGGAGCAGTTTACTGTACCATTAAGTAATCAAACATAGCAGCTGTTTTTTCTTTAAGTATTCATATTGAAATGTATATTTCTGCTAAAAGAATGCATTTGATATGTTTAACATACCCATCAATTCCCCAAGTGGTTCCCCAAGAGTTCTTCACTATCCAGTAGGGGGTACCATTCTCCTCAGCATAACCCACCGCCAACACTGCATGGTTCACTTTGTCTGTAGTGTTGTGACACTTATTGCTAAGATATACCAATGCACACCATTAGTAAAGGCAATAGTTCTCTCAACAACAACCAGTATTATACTGGGACCTGCCAAAAACGTGCAGCTACACTAATTGGAGATGCTCTAGAGCATCTTGTTTTTGTCCAAAACAGATAAGCTCCAATTAAAAGCTCCAAGCTGAATTTTCTCAAATGGAGCTTCAGCCATTGTTGCATTTCCTGATCCATGCCACAAAGAGCGTGCTACTTCTTCATACTCTATTGTTTAGCTGATTTTACTTAATGGGTGACTCAACAACCTAATGTGTCACTCCACAGTGACTCAAAATCACCTCTCGAGGTACTGTCGACCTTTGAACTGGAAGCCTGATTTGGACTATGCATGTGTATATTATGTACATGTGTACATCATTTCCGGTACTGCTATTGTTTCATTTTTCTTCCAAGTCTTTTACTACTGTGTATTGTAAAAAATAAAAAACTTTGTGTTCTGATGTGACTTATTGTTCTCTTGATTGTGAGTATTGGATATTTCCACATTGTGAGTAAAATATATCAATATACAATCTTGGACAATTAATTAACTTATTATCAGCACGACATGTTAGGGGAGAACAATCATTCTCTAAGTAGAGTTTATTAGCCATTTTGTGCTACAGAGAAATTTGTCATCTGCAATTGACCCATTCATGGCGTAAATCACACACACTAAGGGCAGTGAGCACAACTGCGCGGAGATGCAGCAGCCCAATCCACAGTGCCTGGGGAACAGTTGGGGGTGTTCCAAGTGGTGAGGGTTAGAGGCTGACATATGCCATGTACAAACAGCCACTGCATATGTTCACACTGCCAGTAGGGTTACTCTACACAACTTTTTCCCCAATTTTACACATCTGTGTGTCTATTTTGCCAGGTATGGCTGAATTTGGCCCAAAATTACAAGTCCATTGCACTGCAGCTGTTATGAGGACCTTCTTAAAAATGCAATAGTAATTTATCTCTTACCTGGTGTACACTCCTCCTGTGTAAAACATGAAGTCATTTGTCACCTCATAAGCAAAGCTGACAGGGTTAAGTCTGGCCACAGCATCCACCATCCCCATTTCATCATACTAAAAGAAAGATCATGTATTATTCAGTGGTGCAAATACAACTACTTTATGTGTATTGATTTAAGGATTCGGAATCATTTACCAGAGTGATGTTCACAACATCCTTCACAAAGGCAGCAGCAAGCTGAGGATTGTACTTGCAAGAACCATCCTACAAGCAAAAGATAGAGAATATTGATCTCTCTTAAATTTTGGAAGTTTCATCATTTTGGTTTTTAATCATACGGTATGTCAAAAAGTAGGAAAAGGAATAGTGACTCATTTACACGAGCCGTGTAGGGATAATCGTCCTCTGTCATAATTCCTTTACTGTACTTTATGTACTCAAAGGCTTGACTTGGAAGTCCACTAAAAGACAAAGATAGGGGATTTAATATGCAAGAAAGTGCAAATGAGAATCTAAGATTAACCAGGAAGACATTCTGGATGTATGTCTGGTGACATGAACAAAGGTTATATAGGTTTACAGTTTTTTATTGCCCATAAAGTTAACCCCCTTTTGAAAAACTTTTGACCTGCCTGGTTATCTACACTTACCCATTGCAGCCATGATTGTTGAATGCACCAGCACAATCTACCAGCTGCTGCTCTGCCTGAAAAAAAATGATAAGTAAAGTAGGTTGCCAGAAACACAGTAGACCAGGAGCATCACTAAAGGACACATACAGTTAATCTATATGTAATATGGCAAAATGACAAGTTTAGGTTGAACTGTCGAGATTGAAAGTGTACATCAGCTACAGTGCTTAACAGTGTAATTCTGCATTTATCATTTAATAGCACAGTTGTTTTGCTATCACCTCTAGAAAGAAACATCCTGCATCTTTAATTGAATTGTTATGCAAATGGTCGATACTTAATGCTTAGGATCTGTTGTTCACCAATAGAGGGAGCTTCCCCGTGGCAATCGCAGTAACCGACTCCAGACATCCTGTAGTAGAGAAAGTCCAGCAGCTCCCGCAGGCACCCTGAAACAGTTTAGATGTTTTATTTACTCAATGTTGCTTGAAGCAGAGACACATATTACCTTGGCGACAGATATGTAACTGTTAGTAACAGAGTGGTTACCTGGTTCTTTACATTGGTAACATAGTTTCCCTTCTGCCTCCAGTCAATTGAAGTTGGGTATGGCTCATTGCTGCTAACGTGATTTCCTTTGGTAGCTGAACAGTTCTTCCATGTTTAAAATAATCGTGAAAAAAATATTAATCTGTAGCATGGCTTCTTGTCATAGCAAGTTAATAGCAAGTGTGATTGCTAATACCTGAGGCTCTGTCAGAAGGTACTTTTTCTTGAATTCAGCAAAGGTCATGTCTGCAAACTGGTTTAGTCCCACTGTGTGGTGCAAAAGAATTGCACATCATTTCTGTTGTTTAATTACATATATTGCTTGTAATTTAAGGAGGAGGTCCATTGATTTCAGCAAAATACAATTGCTAAGATATAAACAGCCGTGTACAATAACTTAAAATGTCATAAAAATATTGTGTTGTTTTTTTCTTGGAACATTTGTGCATCATTAAAATATCACACCAACACACTTTTCACCAGAAGTAAAAAAAAAAGACATTTGGTTTATCAGTGTGCAAAATTAATTTTAGTTATTAACACTTTTGTTTTTAGTAATTAACACTTCGTTTTAAGAGGCCATAGGAGCTCTAACTTTAGGCTTTTGCTATACTTGAGTCTAATGATTAGAAAGTTAATCAGGCAGCACTGTAGAATGTAAGAGAGTACAGGTCTAGCTTTAACACAAACTTATTCCACAGATAACATCCAGCCTACAGCATAAGCATTTACTATGGCAAACACAAAGTAGCACTGCTGATACAAGGTTGATTATTAAATGCTGTTATACCTCATAAAAGACTGGTAACCATGTTGATGTTGTTGTTTTAACAACTGGGTTGGCCTGAATTGTGTCCATGTTTCATGCAGGGGTAGCACTGGCCGCTTTTGTACAACCCTTGGCTAAGCTTCTGCTTTAAACGTGAAATGGTTACAAATGTGTTGCCTAAAGGATGAGGCACTCGGCCTAATGTGTATTTTTTTTTAAATACATTCATGGCAGAGAGGTCATTCATGCAGGCCATGTAAGGAAAATAGTATTTAAAAACCTTGTGAAACTGACCACTATTTGTCCATTATTAACACCACGTTTAAAAACTTGGAAGACGTGTGGGTTCTGTGGTCATTTTGGTTGCTAAATAAATTTGTCTAAAAAAAAGTCTAAACCCCAAGTTCCTATCGCCACCAATGTTAGGAAATCCGAGTACTGTCTCTACAATGCACCATTTTACATCAAACCACTTAGAATACATGTGTCGACATCCTATTAACTAGAATGAGCAGCACTGTTTAAAGGAGCACTATATGTCTTTAAAGACGCAAAATATGATTTCAATCCAAGCCCTTTTCTTAGATCAGGTAAGGACAAGGAACTGTGTTAACATCAAAAAGGCATTTTAAGTGTTCAAAGATCTCAGAGTGTTGACAAGGCTGAAGTTGGGCTTTTGGCTCAATTTATCCCATTGCTCAAACTGTCCAGGTCCACCTTAAATGGAACTGCAGTTACGTTTCGACTGCAGTTACATTCAGGTGCCTAATGTGCCAGAATGTAACCGCAGCACCATTTAAAGTGGAACAGGAAAAGCATAAAATGGACGAGGAGGTTGCTCTGTTCCTGCTTTAGCTTTTTAAACAAACAATCCAGCTTTGCTAGTCCACGGCTGTTTACCAAGCATTCATGATTTTGGGGGCAAAGCTTCTGAAGGAGCACTGATAGGAGGAATGTATTTGTTCAAAGGTCAACAATTGTTTTCCAGAACTGTATACTGCATCTTTAAACCTGCTGAGATTGTGTGTAGGTAAACTTTCAGGCCTACTTGTGAACTTGTGGTTTCCTGCATTGTGATGTTCAATTTTTCTCTTGTTTTCAATGAAAACCTGTAGCCTCTGGTAGTACTCATCCAGGCTGTATCTTCGGTTGTGCTGTGGACAGGAGTGACAGTGTAAAAACACTTCATTAATCTTGTGGGTTTGTCTCGTGGGGTGAGATTTTTTGCGGCATTTTCACTTCCCTGTTTAGATTACAGTTAACAAAGAAATGGACATGGGCTTATTCCAGTTCATGTAGCTGTATAATGTCCGCGTACTTACCTCAGACATCCATGTTTTGAAGAGATACTCATCTGCAACAGCAGACACGGGTTGTATTAGTTACTCCATATTATCACAAAACGACCAGACTGCTTCACAGGGCTAAAAGCTTTGCTGGATTAGACAGTGCCGCCTCAGAGGAGGAAACTTTCGCTAAAAACAGCAAAACAATACGAAAACCGAAAGTAAAGTCCTTTAGGCGTTAAAAGCTGTATGTAGAGGTGGGACTGAGTCGTAATTCTTACCTTTCTCTGTAACAAGAAGAGTAGCACATATGCAGTGCAGAATCACAAGCAGTGATGCCGTTAAAATAAGCGCTTTCATGCTTCACGCCGACTGCGAGCTTTTCCACGACTCGTCGACGCCGTGATGGACGAAGGGAATATAAAAGATCCCTGATCACATGACTAACAGCCGCTTACGCGTGAATGCAAATGAGGAGGATAAAGGCTTGATGTCACAGACGAGTCCGTAACAGATACTACAGTTTCAGTCCCTACATTTTGTAAAGAACTTTTCCCAGGGACATACTAATAGGCTACACCTAACGTGGGAAATAACTTAATCTGACTTAAAGTATTACACCAAAGACCTAGGAACACCAAACTTCCCTCAGTACTGGTCAAAAGAACTCTCTAATAACTCTCAGCCATCAAACACTAAACACCCCCACAACCAAATAACCCTTACCCATCAAACACTAAACAACCCCACAGCCAAATAACCAAATAACCCATCAAACACTAAACACCCCCACAGCCAAATAACCCATCAAACACTCAACACCCCACAGCCAAATAACCCTTACCCATCAAACACTCAACACCCCACAGCCAAATAACCCTTACCCATCAAACACTAAACATCCCCACAAACAAATAACCCTTACCCATCAAACACTAAACACCCTCACAGCCAAATAACCCTTACCCATTAAACACTAAACACCCCCACAGCCAAATAACCCTTACCCATTAAACACTAAACACCCTACAGCCAAATAACCCTTACCCATTAAACACTAAACATCCCCACAGCCAAATAACCCTTACCCATCAAACACTAAACACCCCCACAACCAAATAACCTTTACCCATCAAACACTTAATACCCCCACAAACAAATAACCCTTACCCATCAAACACTAAACACCCCCACAGCCAAATAACTCTTACCCATCAAACACTAAACACCCCCACAGCCAAATAACCCTTACCCATCAAACACTAAACACCCCCACAGCCAAATAACCCTTACCAATCAAACACTAAACACCCCCACAATCAAATAACCCTTACCCATCAAACACTAAACACCCCCACAGCCAAATAACCCTTACCTATCAAACACTCAACACCCCCGCAGCCAAATAACCCTTACCCATCAAACACTAAAAACCCACCCACAAACAAATAACCCTTACCCATCAAACACTAAACACCCTCACAGCCAAATAACCAAATAACCCATCAAACACTAAACACCCCCACAGCCAAATAACCCTTACCCATCAAACACTAAACACCCCCACAAACAAATAACCCTTACCCATCAAACACTAAACACCCTCACAGCCAAATAACCAAATAACCCATCAAACACTAAACACCTCCACAGCCAAATAACCCTTACCCATTAAACACTAAACACCCTCACAGCCAAATAACCCTTACCCGTTAAACACTAAACACCCCCACAGCCAAATAACCCTTACCCGTTAAACACTAAACACCCCCACAGCCAAAATAACTGAATAACTCCACAGCCAAATCGCCTTTGCTTGTTAAACACTAAACACCCCCACAGCAAAATAACCCTTACCCATGAAACACTAAACACCCTCATAACCAAATAACCCTTACCCATCAAACACTTAACACCCCCACAAACAAATAACCCTTACCCCTCAAACACTAAACACCCCCACAAACAAATAACCCTTACCCATCAAACACTAAACACCCTCACAGCCAAATAACCAAATAACCCATCAAACACTAAACACCCCCACAGCCAAATAACCCTTACCCATTAAACACTAAACATCCCCACAGCCAAATAGCGTTTACCCATTAAACACTAAACACCGGCACAGCAAAATAACCCTTACCCATGAAACACTAAACACCCTCATAACCAAATAACCCTTACCCATCAAACACTTAACACCCCCACAAACAAATAACCCTTACCCATCAAACACTAAACACCCCCACAAACAAATAACCCTTACCCATCAAACACTAAACACCCTCACAGCCAAATAACCAAATAACCCATCAAACACTAAACACCCCCACAGCCAAATAACCCTTACCCATTAAACACTAAACATCCCCACAGCCAAATAGCGTTTACCCATTAAACACTAAACACCGGCACAGTCAAATAACCATTACCCATCAAACACTCAACACCCCACAGCCAAATAACCATTAACCATCAAAAACGAAACACCCCCACAGCCAAATAACCCTTACCCATTAAACACTAAACACCCCCACAACCAAATAACCCTTACCCATCAAACACTAAACAACCCCACAGCCAAATAACCCTTACCCATTAAACACTAAACACCCCCGCAGCCAAATAACCCTTACCCATCAAACACTAAACACCCTCACAACCAAATAACCCTTACCCATCAAACACTAAACAACCCCACAGCCAAATAACCTTTACCCATCAAACACTTAACACCCCCACAAACAAATAACCCTTACCCATCAAACACTAAACACCCTCACAGCCAAATAACCCTTACCCATTAAACACTAAACACCCCCACAGCCAAATAACCCTTACCCATTAAACACTAAACACCCCCACAGCCAAATAACCCTTACCCATTAAACACTAAACACCCCCACAGCCAAATAACCCTTACCCGTTAAACACTAAACACCCCCACAGCCAAATAACCCTTACCCGTTAAACACTAAACACCCTACAGCCAAATAACCCTTACCCATTAAACACTAAACACCCCCACAGCCAAAATAACTGAATAACTCCACAGCCAAATCGCCTTTGCTTGTTAAACACTAAACACCCCCACAGCAAAATAACCCTTACCCATGAAACACTAAACACCCTCATAACCAAATAACCCTTACCCATCAAACGCTAAACACCCCCACAGCCAAATAGCGTTTACCCATTAAACACTAAACACCGGCACAGTCAAATAACCCTTACCCATCAAACACTAAACACCCTGCAGTCAAATAACACTATCCAAAATTAAAAAAACTTTTTTTCACAGCATGAACTGATGAAGTGGATGACAGAAGAAAAATTACTTACCACATTCTTACCTTGAGCATCACTGCTGCTCTCCATAAAAGCTGACCAATGACAAAATACTTGATTCAAAAGGGACACTAACACAAACAGGTAAAACTTTATTAAAGTATAGCATAATTATTATAGAAGATACAGAGATGAGGGTTGAAAATGAGATGTGAGTGTGAAAAATCGATGCCAAACATAGTTCCCAAATGAGACATTCCTCACTGGCCCATCGCTGTCACCACCTATAAATGAGCTTAAAGAATCCACTGATAGCAAACAAATAGATTTTTCTTAGGGTCAGTCCTACAAAGTGCTATAAGGCTCAAAAGATGTGTAGCTTTCAGAAAGCAGATATTTCTGAGACTAAACTTTTAAGGTGTGTAAAACATTCACATGGATTTCTTTGAACAACTGGATGAAAGCTATAATAAAGACAAGGAGGTGCACACTAAATTCTTATGTGTATTTTTTTTTAAATATGTTTTTGGATAAATGAATAATAAACTACAATAACTATTTTTACTGGACATAAAACAATGTATGAGTATTCTATTCTGCACAGCACTGTATGTTGAACTGTCAGTTTATTTGATACACTAGACATTACATCAGGTAAACCTAGGCAAATATTTTTGGACACAGCAGTCCAAACCTCAGAAGCACTACACCAACCTCATAAGAGAGAAGACACAGTCTAGGCACATCATCGATACAGCTTTAAATTTTAATTGCAGTCATTGCACACTTATTACAAAGTACATATCTAGGGTGGAGTTATCAAAAAAGGCCAATGGGTACAGGCAGAATGTATAGTTCTTCTGACAACTGCCCATGTCAAATAAAGTGTGTCAGGCCAGTTATGGGAAATATTATTGACTGGATTGTCCAACTTTCCCTTTGTTCATGTTGACATGATTTAAAGGTCGAAGGGTAAATCATTGGCTAGTCAGGCTTGCAGTAATAAAGCAGTTGCCCTATTTTGTCTATACTTGACCTAACATTTTATGCTGTGTCATGACTTTAATACAGTAAATCATTGGCTAGGCCTCCAATAAATCAGTGGCCTATATTACTTCACCAATAACTATTACAAATGTAGTGGGTTAACTTACGAGCATGTTGAAAATGTGTCTATGTCCATTAAACTTGATAGAATTAAAACATATCACACTGACCTATTATCATCAGCCTACTACTCACTCAGCACTTTATTAGATGCACCTTACTTGTATATCGCTTATGTCCTGTCTCCATTTACTTTTATGCATCATTTGAACACATCAGCTGCTTTGTATTGTTGATCTACTCATCATAAAATATTATGATGAATGGACAACGACAAATGGTCCAAAATCGGACGGGGGTCAAAAGTCTGGTTCCATTAACTTACATTAAAATTAAGTCAGGTTTTTTCCCTTTCCCATAAAATTGCCATTTTGCAGATTCTTTTAATTTTTATATACTTTTTGTCAATTTTATCAGCTCTATTTAGTATTATAGAGTAATAGAGTGTGGATAGTAAATGGACAAAGTGTTTTAAAACTCCAGCAACAGCACTGCTGTTTCTGATCTACTCACCCCAGCACAACACACACTAACTCAACACACTACCACAACAGTGTCCGTGCAGTGCTGAGGATGATCCATTGCACAAATAAAACCTGGTGGTCCTAGAGGTGTCCTGACGTTTGTTAAATGGTGTGAAGGCGGGATAACAAAGTATGCAGAGAAACAGATGGACTACAGTAGTTGTAGAACTACAAAAGACCCCTGTATGGTAAATGGAGTCTACAACAAACAGTGAGTGCAGAAACAAGGAGGTGTGGAGGTCTTAGAAGATAGTGCTCAGTAAGTCTGTGTGTATGAAGATAAAAACAAGTGAAAAACACGCACAAAGAGACAAAATCCCCCTGAGATAGAATAGATTTATTAGCAAGAGGTAATCAGGAAACATACAATTGATTTTCTCATTTTTTTTCCCTTTTTCTTTTTTTTTTACAAAACTGGAAATATTTCTCAAGCTGTGGAAATAAACGTAAGGGTTGAAAGATAATTCTCATACCACTGGGTATTGCTAACAGCAAAACGTTTTGTTTGTTTCTTTATATATCATTTATAAGAGTATGTGCACGTAGATGTGTATACAGTATGTATATATAGGTCTATATATAATATGTCCTTTTTAAAGTTTCTGGTTGATACAGTGTTGCATGCCTGCCATTTGAGCATTTAGTGTGTTTCTAGACTGTACATAGTAAAAATACATACAAATATTCACAGAATAAGCACTACATTACTATATTCCTGCTAAGAGAATGATTATAGACAGGATTACAGTATATGCAAAACACTTTAAAGTCCTCTACCTCTAGATCATGGTTTCAAAATCACAAATCGCTTAGCATTGAGTGTGCAAGCTTAGGATACAATGCTTCAAAGAGGTGTGCTTTACACTAGTACACGTTAAGAAATATGTGGGGCTGCATGTACAAAATATACAGAATAGGTTTCTGTGTGGTGAATTTTGTACAAAATACGTTTCTATGTTCTTGTTTATTCCTTTTTTATTTCTTTTTTGTTCTTTTTCTGGCAAGGATGCAGAATCCTATTTTTTTTATTCTAGGGCTACAAAAATACCTTTTTTGTCGTATGTCGCAGGCGGAGAGATTCATTCACTTGTTCTGATCATACTCTTAAACGACAATGCATTTTACAAAGTGATATACAGTCACGTTCCACAATCACTGGAACAGCAAGAAGGACATAGATTGTCTGTTAATATACAATAGCTGGATATTCCGGCGTGGACAGATGTTATCGGCCTCAAAGTACTCTTTCATTTTATCTTTTTTTGAGCCATCTCTCTTTTTTTCAAATGCAGAGGTTGTGGATATCAAACAGGGCAGAATGTGTTTTCATTATTTTCTAAAAATATAATCTTATCTAATGTCGTATATGATGCCCTGTTAAAAATGATGACTTTTGAAGAACGTTTCATTTCAACCATGTTCTTGCAAAATGAGGTGGAAAAAAGGCTATATAATGACATATTTTGCATGCAACAATGGGTCAGTAATCTTAACCAACGAGAGAGCTCTATTCATTTATCTAATGCCAGCAGAATGTACACTGTCTTTATCACCAAATTATTCCTTAATGTTTCAGGCAATAAACTTGCCATGTCAGATTGTACAATGGCAATCCAAAGTGGTGGTGACATGTAACAATAACATACCTGTACATCCAAACAATTAAACCTTTATGCTGGCATCAGTTTAGTATGGTAACGCTGACCTTGGAATACACCCATTATAACCAATAATGCTTGCTTGTATACAGTAGTATAGTTACTCATTGCTACATGGTATGCATATAGATTAGTTCCATGCATCTATTACAATTTGGTCAAAATATCGCTGTCAGCATTGTTTTTCTTCACACAAAAGGTAAAATCCATCAAATGAGTTCGAAACACAGAAAAAAACAAAAATGATTTAGCAGAAAGAGGGTAACATAAAAAGAAAACCGTTTTGAATATATATATATATATATATATATATATATATATATATATATATATATATATATATATATATATATATATATATATGTTATATATACATATATATTATTGGTGTAAGGACAATCACTGTAATAAAGGGAACCACCATGGTATCTACAACAGGAGTAATGCAAATTAGGATATTTTCAACTCCTCTGTAAAATTTGGAAATGTTTAGGTGCTTTGTTAACTACTAGAAACAAAGTTATAGATACAGAAGTAATAATATGTAGTACATAACCTAAGACATGGTACTGTGTATGAGTACATGACAGAAAGGCTGTACATTGTGTAGACCTTAAAGAAAAAACCTTCTTCTCAGTTGGGCACCTTGGGCTCAATTCTGAGTGAGGCCTCATACATGCTTTCTTCATCCAATACATTGCTACTGTCCAGCAAATACTGGGCTGCCTAGAAAAGACAAGAAAACGGAGCAAAGCTTTACCCTCTACCTGGCATTGCCGAGGCCTTTTTAACCAATAGTAGTTGCAGATATTGCTGACAGTAACAAAAGCACAGTGTAGTTATCATTAACTGGATTATCAAATTCCATCTGTACTTTCACAATTAGAATGTTTTAAAGTAGAGAACATCCTAATAGCAATTTAGCAACATAATAAACATTAACATTTTTCCAGCAGATGGCAACACTGAGTAAATTTTTGCATGACCAAGTATACAATTCAGTACAAATTAAAGAATCAAGTAAAATTAAAATATACCTGAGCCTTTTATATCTAATTATGCCTTATTGTGCTTCACTTGATTTCACTAAATTTGAAAATTTAGGACCAAAACATTATAATACCCCACAATGTAAAAAGATTTGCTGATTTAAGAGTAAGTAACCATATCGCCTAATCCAAATTTTTATAGCAATAATCTGTTTTTCACACTGTTAACGTATTACTTAAAGTCTAATTAGCTTTAATTCAGAAAATACCATGTTTACCAGTGTAAGTACCTAGGATTTTGCTTATCTAAAACAGGATGTCATTTCATACCTTTGGCTGATGGTCAATCTTGTATGCTGTTTGCTGAAACTGCCTAATTTCTCTGATGATGTGGGAGATCTATAAATGAACAAGAATACACAAACAACAAACCATCAAAATATCTGTTAAAATTACATTCTGTTTTTAAACAGTCTTGACTATATGTTCTATAATATAGCTATGGTGGCATAACATAATTATCAGAGGCTGTGGCTACATGCTGAGAGCAGTTTAGCAGTCATTCAAATTTCCACCATACAGTGCACATTAGAACAAAAAATGACGTTGCATTGGCTCAGAGTAGATTGGGGTTGATAATAGACCTCTACTTACCATTCTCATTTTAGAAAAGTTTACAAGGTTGTCCTCAGTGTAGTTTGGTGTGCCTTCCTCAATGAACGCCAGGTCTGTGAGGTACATACCCAAGTATGGCACGCAGGGAGGGTCACAACTAGTGAACACATTAGCAGCCATTAGGAAATGTACACTCATTTTCACTCATTTACTCAATAAAACACGGTAACTGATTGTAAAGATTGATTGAAGTATGAATCTGAAGTAATTAAAAAAACACCAGAGCAAAGAATGTTGAAAGAAGTTGTATAGTTATATATTTACTTTTTCAACGCTTCTCGCAAGTTCTTGAATCTTCCTTCTGACGAGACCAGCTTCTGCAGCTTGTCAATGACGGCTTTGGTCTAAAGAATAAATAAACACATACAATAACAGAATAGGCATCACTTTAGGCCTTGATACTTCGATTTTAGATATTCAGTTTAAAAAAGTCTCTATAAAATAGTCACATACTGCTAATAGGGATTTGTAATTTGCACAAAATACTACATCACATATCTCTTTACACTGTCTTAAAGGGCCCAGAGGTCACAAGCATTTTCCATCTTTTTTTCTGTGTTAATGTTAAACAGTTTTGGTTGGTATGCTGTTAAATGTACTATATTCTCCTATATTGTGCCTCATTCAAAAAGTAGCCTGTGCTAAAACACTCATAACTTTAGAACACGTGGAGTTATACTGCTGTAGCTTGAGTAGGTGAGTGTAAAAGAACAATTCATCCAAAATGGACGGTTTTTATAGCTTAGCTTCCATTATTTTTAACTGTATGGACAGTTAAACTTCCCCTGAGTTTGAAGAAATGCACAACAGCATTCAAAATTGGATTAAACTCTTACCAGGATACAATCCAGATACTAGTCTGAAGGACTACTGGAGAACACCAATAGTTTATCTGCTTGTTTTGCAAATATTCTTAATTTTTCTTTGCTTTCTTTTCCCAGTAACATCTTTTTGGCAAGTGCACATCCTTTCAGACCCACAGTGTTGAGTTGTCTTCTTACAGTTTAAGGATCACCTCAGTGGGAAAAATACTGTGGAGCTTGATTTTCGCTTCTCTCTCAAAGATGAAATTTTGAAGTACTGTTTATCTGATAATTTGTGATCTTGCATGGTTGTTTACAAGCCCCTTTTATCTAAATCTTTGAATGAATTTTCAGTTAAAAACTCTGCTGAATTATTATGAGTAGCCCACACAACAATGCATCTGTTCTCTTATAGTGCAAAAAAAAAGGAAAATTGTGCACCTCAGGGTGATACCTAATAGACAGGTAGTGCTAATTCTTCTTACCTGTTTGGAGACTTTGAGCCAGGTCTTCTTGAGGCGGAAGATGGCACTGCGGTTGAGGGACGAGGTGATCTCCAGCACAGCATTGTAGTTATGGAGACAGCGGCAGATGTCGGCAACCGCCACCCACTTCTCCATCACCGCCACCCGCGTGTTCACATCATCGCAGCGCAGAATCTCAGATGCAATCAGGTTGCTTATCTTTTGAAGGGAAACAGTTGTGTTAATTGAGTAAGAGGACTAAATGAATGCAAAGGCGGTTCCTATAACTACATATACATAAAACTTACATACTACTTTTCATACTAGATAACAAGGTATAATACTTAATGAATAGCATGTGTTACGTCTTGATTATAACTGAACAACAAGGAAGTTATTTAAGGGACTAATCACCTGTAATAAAAGCACAATACAGTTTATATATACCTTTAGAACTGTGTAGAAATCAATCTGAAGTCATGTTGATATCTCCCGGTTCTCTGCTTATAATACTAAACTCAACTTGTCTGCTAACTATCAAGTCATTAGTGTAAAATGTGTATGTCAGTGAAGACAAAACACTAAAATGTCCAATGCTGGGGAACTAGACCAAGGCTGGGGAACACTGTATGGACCTACTATAAAAGGCCGCGTCATAACAGACTGATACGTACATCATTGAAGTGCTTTGTTGTTTTCATGATGTAGGGCGTCCTTTCATTTTTGTCATTCTTCATCCAGCCTTGGCCAAAGAACTCTCTGGAAATGATGAATAGAACTTTTAGAAGATGACTGTTTTTTTACACTGCTACATATATATATATATATATATATATATATATATATATATATATATATATATATATATATATATATATATATATATATAAAAGAAATTTTATTTCAAATGTTTATTACAAATCTATCATAACACAATGTCTTCGATGGCATCAGTCAGGGTATTCGTAAGGGAGGCATCTGGTTCTTATCACCACCACTGACGCTGCTCTGTTTTTCTAGAATGACTTTAAATGACTTTATATACGTATAAATAAAACTTTTTTTAATTCAAGGACAGCCAATAAGAAAGCTTAGCAGACAGTAACAACAGCCTGTTTAAGACTTTGGAAAATAGCCATGCAATGCTGGACGTTCATAAGACGAAAAATATACAAGATAAATATAATATGAGCTTTGTACTGTAATCGAGTTCAATTCATTCTAAACTGAAAATGAGTTTACTCACTCATATGGGATGACTTTGAATACCAGGTGGTCCAACAGGGTGAGCTGCTCTGCGATTTCCAGGGCTGAATGATTCTCAAAAGGCTCTGCTTTTCCACCCTCAGCCTGATATACACATGCACGCGCACACACACACACACACACACACACACACACACACACACACACACACACACACACACACTTAAGTCATCTATTCCCACATAAATCCCATGATATTAACAATTTTGAAAACACAGCTCCTAGCTGTGAGTGTGTATTACATGTTCAGTCTGTGTGTCTCTTCTGCTTAATTAGGTCTGCAATCTACTTAATTCAAAATGTGAAATAACTGCTGCTTTGAATGTGACCCAATATCAGCCCACTCACCATCTGCAGCACCTCCTCCAGAGTGATCTGATTGTCACCAGGGTCCTCCTGAGTGAGTGTCCTATCAGAAGAATTATAAACAGTCTTTACACAGCCTAAAGGCTCATAAGTTGCTCTGCAACATTACAATTAGGGGAGTAACCTGGGGCAACAGTAAATGGAGACTAATTAAAGAGGTTGATTCTGTCGACTTGAAATGGTTCTTATATATGACTCCCCAATTACAGCAGAGTGGTCAGGTATATGACAATAGGAATATAGTGTATATAATATGCAAAATAATGTTTAATAAATAGACCACCTTTCATACCAGCTCAAAATGCATTACAGACATTAATAACAGAATTAGTTTTATACAAATACCATGTTAAAGCGGCTTTTAACTTTATATTTCTTAAACGTGGGCTCGACCACAGAAGCTGGAATTGAGTTCTACAGTTTAAAAGCAGAGGTCTCCATGTATTTTACAGATGGTATTTGCAAGGTCAGTGTCTGTAGGTCTCAGACCATGGGCTGGAACATAAACAGAGAGACATTCTGTGATGTAAGCAGGTGCTAGATTGTTTAGAGCTTCATAGACCAATAGCAGAAGAGTCTATTCTAATAGATACAGGAATCATCTGTATATAAATTTTTTTACTAGCCTGCCAATGGGCCCACTTAGGTTGTCTCTAGCTTTTTGTTGAATTCCTAAGTTAAATTTTAAGGGGACAGTGCTAGTTAAAAAAACAACATCAAATCTAAAATATGCCATAATGTTTGCACAGGCCATGTACGATTCAGCAAATAAACAGTAATGGTGGTCCCTGTAAAGGATGGGTAACGTTACTCTTACCCTAATCTAAACCATGTAATTTTCACCAGGGGTGCACAAACATTTACATAGCAAGCGTTCAGGCAGTACCAAAAACAGAATGGATGGAATAGAATAGGATGGAAAGTATGATTTAATAAGGTTGCCAGATTTCAGGCATATATATAACATCCCTAAGCATTTTGCATACATGCCTAAGTGCCTACATCAAGGGTCTACACAGTCTCAAGCACCAGCCTAAAGAGTTTATTCGAAGCAGTAATGTATTTCTAATTTCAACAAAAAATTCTAGTTTTAGTTATTTCATTTGTTTAGCTTTCAACTTCCCCCTAGTTTTTGTTTAGCTTTCAACTTCCTCCTAGTCTAGTTCATTGCTTTATAAATTTAATTTAAAAAGAAGAGATTTAACATACAGGTTTGAAATTCAGAGGTTTTAGCTTTCAGTAGTGTTCAATGTCTACTGTTTTATCTGCTGTTAATACTGTTTACTGTGATACAGTTACTGGGTACTGTATACACTAAAAATCAAGACTGTGATCAGTGATGGACTGAGTCAGAGTGGCTTATCTTTTATACTTCTTTCTAAGAAACACTTTGGCCTCTTGTTGCTTTCCACTATTCTAACCTTTTTATGAATACAGAAAAAGTACAAATTAACCAACCTATCTAATAAAGCTCATTTATAAACGCTTACATCATTTATGAGAAACACATATTTATGAGAATTCGGTGTTAGCTGTCAGTAAATGTTACCCAATAACCCTTTGTGTTTTTGTATGAAATGGTTCTGTAAAAGTGCGTGCAAAATGTCTGAACGCAATAAGCATGTGTTAACACATTTGGAGAAAAACACCTTTGCTTTGCTAAGAAAGTGACAATTAAGTTGACCACAGTTTCATGAAATCTGTGTTAGTGATAAAAAAATGTAACAATTTGGCTACCAAATGTACAACAGTATTTAAACAACTGAGAGAAACTGTTATTAGAATGCTTTTCACATTTTGCAGCACATGTTTTTATTAACTATAAAACCCTGAATGGCATTGCTGGTGTGCTATTTTCTACAAAGTTTCCTCTTTGAGATGCAGCTGCAGAGTGCACACACTGCACAGCTCAAAACTTACCCCTCATGGTGTGACACCACTGGTGAAATATACACAAGTACATTTCAGTAACCAGTGCAAAAAGGACAAAATAACTCAGAAAAGTAATACATAAAATGTATTGGTGGCCTGTGCAAAACCTACAGCACTTTTTATATGTTGTGTTTTTATCATTTCATTTTGTTTAACACAAGTAAATATGAAGTCAGGTGACAAAAGGCTGTTGAATGATGTTGGCTTACTAAGCTAAAATGTTGGACTTGCATTTATTGAATTACATTTAAAACCCCTTGTAATGCTGCTACAATTGGATTCCAATTTCTTTATTGGTCCACAATGGATACAATGGATAACCATGGATACTGGCCTAGTGCTTCCATATCTGCACATTCGAATTAAAGACTAACATGCATCATTGTGACATGCAACACAGTTTAAAGCTCCTATCCATGCTGAGTGTCCTTATTGGTAATATATACATCCTAACATTGTACAGTCCTTTTGACAGAATCAAGCTGAGCTCCAATCCTGACTGTTGGGCAGCCCTAGATGTGAGGAACTGTAGCAAATTTGGGTGTTCTCTATTTTACCTTATGATGTTGGCTGCAGCTTTTCTTTCCTGGGTCAACAACTCAGGGTCATGCATCACTTCCTCCAAGAAACTGATCACCTTCATTTTTAGTTCCATGTTTGTTTCAAAATCCTGTGTGGACAGACACAAAGACAGAGAGAGAAAGAGAAAAAGGGAGAGAAGGGAACAAAAGCACAAATAGTTTTAAAAACAAAAGAAAGTGGAGACAACAGAGCCTATTGCAGAGCCAGAAATGCTCTAAAACAGTATTTAAAATGTTTTCTGTTTAATAAATGTAGGCAAATGGCACTTGCTGTTTCACCTGCGAGTGCTTGGATACCCAGTGTCTCAGCACATTAAGAACTCGGTTAGTTGCTGCCCGGCGAATCACAAACTCCTTATCTCCATTCCTCTGGTCTGTGGGAAACCCTGGGAACCAATCACAATTCATATTGACCATTTTCTGCCCAGCAACTAATAAAGCCTTCTTATACGGGTTTATAATGAGTGCTGTGCTGATACCTGTGCTGGCCAGAGACATGCGGCGGTACTTCTCCTTGGTTGGCGTTCCCTCGTTGGCGCCTGCTGTGGCTATAGCAAAGGCAGACGCTGCAGAGAGTGCGCTGCGATTGTTGTCTAATTCTCGGCAGGATGACATCACCATGCCATTATTGTAGGAGAACAGGGAGAACTCTACACAATGACAGACCAAGAAAATATTCACCTATTATACAGTGAGTGAAAGATGAGCGTTTGATTAACTTCTGATCTCTGTTTAATTGAACTGAACACAATTCAATTACAAAGGCTTAGGAATAAAGAGGTTTTATTCAGGGCTGCACAATATGGGCAAATTGTGATTGTACAGTCACATATCATAATTGCCCTGCATGGTATATTAAAAATTAGGGATTCAGGCCAATATTGCAAATCTAGATTTGACAAAATGTGTTATTTTTGCAAATAAAATCAAGAATGCAGAATGTTTAAAGTGACGATTGACCTAAATTATCAGTATTTCACTTACATATAAAGCCTCTTTACAGACATATATAACCCTCTATATGTTAATCCATGTGGACCCTGTCTTCTTGTTCTTCTAACATATTGGAACATTTCAGTGTTTGCATCTTTAACAGCTGTTATGTGCATGAAAATGATCAGATATTGGCCCGCAGTTTCCAGGGTGCATCCATATTAAAAACAATCATATTTGGTTTGACATTATTTATTCAAAACACAATTCAATTTTTTTTTTTACAGCTTCCCCTTTAAAATACACTAGGTGTCACATAAGACATGATCCGCTGGAGCAGAAAAAATGGAGGCAGTGACATTATCACTGCAGTGGATGAGCCTTCAATGATGACCTATAAAAATGTCACAAATATCTACTGCAGCAAACGCTCCTTCAGCACTAGCCTAAAACCAGCTTAGCAGCAACGAGCAAGCAATTTGTTTTCTCTGTCTATTGGAGAAAGACTGAATGCTGTTACTGTCAGTGGGTTGATGTGATGTGGTTTGGTAACAAAAATGCTCATTTTGTATCATGGGGAGGTTTGCATGTTATTGCAGACCGTGGTTCGTACTCGTCAGTGTGCGTCACTGTCCAACAGGGGGCAGCATCACACACCAAATCGCTGACTGCGTCTCCCGCAAGACAATAGGCAGGGCTTTGATTTCTAAGATGGTCGAGACTAAAAATAGCCCGTAAAACAAAAACGCTTAGAGACTACAGAGAGTCTACAATGCCATGTCATATAACAACAACATTTTGCTGTTGTTGATTATAGGCAGCGAAAGCTACTTGATTTTATCCTGGAATGACATCGAGACTGAACAGTGATACTGCATCACATGTATGAAACATGGTGGTCATCACTGACCTTTGACCTTAAGTTCAGATCTACGTGAGTGAGAAGACTCTACAGCATCGACTGCACTCAAGCAAACCCCCGTAACCAGGGGCGGCAGAGAGAATACATGCTGATGGTTGCTATGGCACAAGTTTTCCAAACACCTACTCACGCCTCCTTTGGCGTTTCCCTGCGCCTTTTCTTTTCTTTCCTTTTTTTTCCTATTTTTTATAACCCACAGAACAAATGAGGTTCTGCATGAATCGTGCCTTGGGAGGCTTCCGTCTCCAGGCTCAGAATTAGTTCAGGCCTACACGACACGCTCTGAGATGCTAGAATATAAGCAATATAACACTGCAGTTTCACATATGGAGAGGACCCTCCTCATGATTATGTGTAGGCTTTTCAAGTCTGGATCACTGTTTTCAATGATATAAAGTCAATTTGGTTGCAGATACATGTATGTATGTTTGGTGAAAAATCAGAAAAATCTGATACCCTTTTTTAAAAAAACTAATGCTAATGCTTAAAGTTTCCAGAAGTAACATTTTTAGCTTGTTGCCCATACAGTCCAAATGGCGAGACTAAGATACTGAAACGGCTTGTTTTAAATGTATTGTTTTGGTGAAGTCACAAAAAGCAATGTATTTGCATAGTTCCACCCTATTATAAGTTTGATCATGTTTAGCCTGGACTGGTTTTTTAATGAGGCAGCTGGTGCATTGAAGATGGTAAGACTGAAACAAACATTATTATTAAAAAAACTTGGTACCATGAAAGTACTGCATTCTGATAACCAGCTGTACTGATGTTAGCCCTGTGCAATGTAACATTTCAAATAAGCAGAAATTATTAGGAGGCTGAAACAATAAAATAAAAATATTTTATATGTGTCTAAAACGATAAACAGAGCAATGATTCTAAAATTAGTAAGAAAGGCAAAATGAGCCAAAAGAATTTTCATGCTTTTGAATGTTAGCGCCCAGTAGATGCAACGCTTTCCTTAGCCAAGCATGCCTGTTTCAGTGTAAGTGAATATCTGCAGAAGCAGCAGTGTAGTGAGGAGCCATTGATAAGGCTAATTTTGGCTGGTATAAGAGGTGCAGGTGGCTTGTCTGCGGGAGATGCAGGTGCTTTACTTTCCCTGGGCCAGCAATGGCTCGGCTGGCAAGGCAGGGACAGAGCGTACTATACCTGAGGAGTTTTTGCACTTGACGTTTTTTGGGGTAGTGGGAGATTTTGTGGGCGATGCCTCTGCCTCAGCCTCGTCGCTCTGAACCTGTTCACTGTCACTCTCCTCTCTCACCGAAATATCTGCCAAAAAAATCAGAATCAGAGCTAAAGATTTACATACTGAAAGAAATCGTACAGTCACTAGAGGCTAAACACCTCTGAACATCGACCCTCTATTGTATTTTTAAGTCATTCATTTTGATAGTAAGCAGGTCCTTCTTCTTCTTTAGACTTAACTGAATCATTATAACTGAATTTGTAAAATATTATAAGCTGATCGACAGGTATGATTAATGATATCAGAATGACATCCACACATGGTTTGTTGATTTTGTTGATTTGGAAATAGCTTTAAAAAGATCAACAGGGAACCCACTTAAATATCATATAATCCTGCAAACATGAACACTATGGCAAAAATCTAACACAAATTATTGGGTGCACCTACTTTTGCACAGTCCACATTTTTCTATGTCCATGTGTTTGAAATTCAGCAAATAAAAAATCCACATTAAAGTTCTCTTTGTAGATGTGTTAACTTATTTTCTCTTATTTCCACAAACAACAAACCATTTTGAGAAATTGGAGCAGTGGGTGTCCAAACATTTTGCACTGGACTTCATAGCAGCACTGAACCCAATATTTAGATAAAATATTAAATTACCAATATTTTAATCTGACGTTCGATGTTTTTACTGCACTCCATAAGAGCAGAAAGTTACTACACTATTACTGTTTGCATTATTTGTCTTCATGCATTTGTAATCCTAAAGAAAAAAATCGTATCTCTCTCTAATTACAGTTTAATCAAAGTGGATGTAGTCTCAGTTCTACATATTATAAATGTTTATGTATTGGTGCTGGTGTCAGTGGATATGAACAGATGAAAATAATTGCATCTCGGCCCACGATTATCATTTCAGTGTATCTTTGGTTCGATGTCAATAAACATGCTAAAATTAAATGCCAATAAATTATTGGCAATCATAAAACTTTAGCCAAAATCATAAATGAGACAGACAATATTCAAATAGAGTCAATTGCTAGTTACAATTATGGGCAATTTACCCCAAAATACATAACCATTATTTGGATGGTGTAGCGTAAAATAAATCAGCTATCATCACAGACAAGATAGCACCGTGGTCTGCCCTGCTCACTCACCCTGTTTGGCCAGAGCGGACTCTTCAGCCCGATCAGATTTGTTTTCTCCCTCATCAGGGATTTTGCTGGAGATTGGGCTGGATACGTAGAGCTTGTTGATGTCCAGCGTGGTCTTGCTGAAGGGGGACATGGCGGAGTACATGCTTGCATAGCCATTGGAGGAGCAGCTGAGGGCGGCCAGGTCAAGCGCTTTGCCACCCGTTATGATGGGGATGTTGAGGGAGAGTTTGCGGCGGCGGTTGGGCGAAGACGTCTTAGCAATGGCCAGCGGGGGAGGAGAGGAAAACTTACGGCTTGCACGAGGAGACTTCGGTGGCTCTCCATATAACAGCTTATTGTTCTGACTACTGGCAAAGAACAACTCCAGAGAACTACACATCAGAGAGGAAGAAAGAAAGAAAGAAAGAAAGAAAGAAAGAAAGAAAGAAAGAAAATGAAACCATGTTAGAACAGTATTATACAGTTTTACTGTCACTATGTGGCTACAACTCTGTAATTTCAGGCTACCCCACATGAATGTAATGAGATTGCTGAGACATAATCCAATCATAAAGAACTGGAATATTATCATTCAGAAATCTTTATTTCTGAATGATTCAGAGTGTTTGCCACATCACTGCATGTCTGCTGCCACATCACTGCATGTCATACAGCTGCAGATTTTGGAGTGTGGTAGACCCTTATGGGGTTTTTATGAAAAGTGCAACCTGGCAACCTGAAGCAACGTGTCAATATATTTTAATAAAAGACCTGATTTTTTTTGGAATAAGACAAATTAAGGCTTTAATAAAACATAATTTCTGGTCAGCAAAACCTTACCACTGATCTGAAAAAATCAGAAATCCTGAACCTACACTGCCCTTGCAGAAATATGTCCATGCAAATAAAGATCCAAAAGTCACAATCATTTCCCAACCTTAATTTTTATACTGTTATACTGTGAAAGTTTAATACGTTATAATACATATACAACTAAATATTTGAATGCAAATTCTGTTAAACTCAACTTTAATAAACATGCTGATAATCATTTGAAAATTATTTTAAATCAGCCACAATTATAAATAACACAGACTATATTCATATAGAGTCACTGCTCTATCAGTGGCTAATACATTTATTGTCAGTTACTGACAGTGTACTAATAACCTAAAACTAATTCAAACAAACATAACCACTATTTAAAAAGCTGTTGTATACAGCAAAGCAGCTATGATCCGATTATCCAGAACCAGAGGTTCCCACCACTGTATTACAGCAAATAAAGATTTATCCTACACCAAGGAGCTTTTATAAACCATCAATACTTTAATGACTTGTTTTGATTGGGTGACACCTTTAAAAGTAAAATAAGCACAACATCAAAAAAGCAGGGATGAAATGTATGGAACAAAACAAAACCTTTGGATGCTGGAAGCCTGTAATAATACATTCTCTTCCTGGCAGTGCAACATTTTTCAATTGACTCCAGTTATCTTGCACCAGGCTTTCTGAAGCAGCAACACTATCACTTCAATATAAAGGCACCGTGCGAAAGTTGGGGCAACATCACAATGACAGTTTGGTTTACAAATGTGGACCAGGAAGTGAACATGTACCATTATTTACACAGCACATAAAACTTGTTTCTGACAATCACCGTACCATTATCCAGTGATGTTTGTGGTACACCACTTTTGCACACAATGCAGTCACAAAAAATCATCAAAAAGTTACAGCTCATTGGTGCTTATACAAATCCTCTGAGTGATACCTTATAGCTTCCTGAGAGGGTTCTGCATAAGACTAAAAAAAGATCTCTGATAGGGGAAAAACCAGAACCCCCCCTGGAATGTATACTTGAAGCCCCTGAGCTTATTTCATTTTATTGGTCAGGAATTCTGTTCTCACTCTTGATCAGCAGAGAGCACAGCACTGTTTGGAGCTGCAGTGTACTGATGAAGAGGGAAGAAAAGAAAATCCTCCAGAGCACACGTGTGGCGTAGTGTTCATATTTGCCAGTAAAGGCTGCGGAGAGCTCTCCCACACGCCGCGCCACCCTCAGCGTCATCCAGCACCCAGAAATAGAGCCCTCTCTGACAGGCTAGGTGAGCAACAGGGGAGATGAGTGGGGGAGGCCGGGAAGTGGGGGGGTTCTGGGTGTAGGAGTGTGGGAGGCCCCCATCTCTGACTGCAGAGAGCAAGAGAAAGCGAGAGAGAGAGGGTTGCAGTACAGAGAGAGGTGGTGAAGGAGAGGGAGGGAGTGAGAGATATAGGGAGCGTAGAAGTAATTAAGAGAGAAAGAGATAAGTTAAGGTAAAGTCAGAGTGAGAATTAGAGAGGGAAGGAGGAAAAGAGAAGGAAAGGCACAGGTAGAGATATAAAGAGAAGGAGATAGCTTAGGGAAGACAGAGGGAGAAGTGGGGAGAGGGAGAAGTGGGGAGAGGGAGAAAGGGATAGAGAGAGATAAGTAGGAATGAAAGACTAGGTTAAAAAAGAGTGAGAAGAAAAGATTAGAGAGAGAGAGCAGAAAAGAGGTAGAGAGAAAGACAGATAATATGAAACTAAGACCTAGTGGAAGAAAGAAATGAATATTAGACTAGAATTTGAGATGAGAGAGAGATGGGGTGGAGATAAAGAGAGAGAAGAGGCAGAAGAGGGACTGGCTGTAAATGTGTAAACTAAATATTTCATCCAGCTCGTCTGCAGGCAGCTGAGGGCGGGGTCCTGCAGCAGAATGGCCAGTTGCTAAGGTGACGGTGACAGACCCTGCTGAGACGCTTCAGTTAGGCAGGCAGTCAAGGGGGCCAAGCCCCAATTACTGCTGCCTCCAGAAGAACATGGACACGTTAGGAAGACACATATCTATGGTCCTACTTCGCAGCATCTCACTCTCTCATTCACACACATAGATACACCTCGGGCCAGAAGTACTACCACATGCCTAGACAAACACTAGGGGGGGCTTGAGTCCCTGTTCCTTTGCCCCCGTTCCACAGCACAAGTGCCTTATGGGTCAACTTAGGTTCCACGAGCTTCACTGCCACTGCGACCAGTCAATCACCAATGAAAGCGTCTCATTGCAGATACATGCTTATTCTAAACAACCACCAAACTAACTAGCAGTAAAGTGTGGGAATAACTTGTTAAATCGAGTTTGTGCTCCTGTAAAAAAAAACCAGGAGGCTCTCTGGAGTTCTGCCTTTGAAAAACTGCTAATGCTACTTCCACTTTACTCATGTTTACACTGTCTCTCTGCAGTTTCTGTAATATGCTGTAAATAAAATGTTCATTCACATTCCCTTTTCTCCTTTTGAGCCCCTGCCCCATATTCCAGTTTAATGATGCTAGCTGGCGCATGACTCTCACAGGGTCAACTTCTTAGAAGTAGAACTGTAAATGTCAATGTTACTCTGTACAAATATTCATTCTATGTTGTCCATATAGTTAATTCTCCACATTTAGCCTAGCAATCTGCTGGGAACTTATGCTGGCAACTTGATCTCACAAAGGACGGATGGACCTGTGTCACCCACTATAGCAATTTACTATTCCGTAGTATTTAACTTTGCCACTATGAGACATGATGCCTTAACATGCCACAGACATAACACAGGCATGCCAAAGATATTTTTTTAAATGTGTCTTTAAATGCACCTAATAATCCGATCATCGGCTTCCAACAGTTATCTTATAATTCAAGTGGTCATGTAAACAGCATAGTCAGACTTCTTAGATAAACAGAACTGAAGTTTATCTCAGTAATTTGACTTCTCAGAGCATGTGCATCCTTATTCTGATCTCTTTTATACTTCTCTGTCTGCACATGTGTGAAAACAGACTGCGGCACCGGAAATAGCAAGGAGCTCAACACAGCAAACGCACAATGACGCAACAACTCCTTAGATTTAAATATTTTCTGTAAGATATATGTTCATATTTTCAGGTAAAGTGACTCATTATTTTAAAAAGGGGCTTATTATGTGTTTACTGGTTGTGCACAAAGCACAATTCAAATTATTGCCTGATCTACGTAAACCCCACAATATCTCTTTACCCAAGTGCATGTAAACGCGGTGATCAGATTACTGACAAAATCTGATTTTCTGCAGTTATCAGATTATTAAGGGCATGTTAACCATATGTAATAAATGACAATGACTGCCATCTCAACTAATGTTTGATTGTTAGCTCCAGCTTTAACTCATTTACAGATTTTTTTTTTGCTTTTAAACATTCAAGGTAATAGTTTTAAACATTCATATTTATAATATAATATCATGTATAATAATAAGAGACTCTGCCCACTATTTTAATTTGTGCTACTGAACTTGTAGAATAAGTATGAGACACAAATGTGTGTGTGAAGCACTTACTAGCAGGTGAGAGAATAAACAGCTAAACACAAGATAAAGGATATGCAAGGCTAAAGTTAACCCCAGACCAAGAGTCAAGCCAATCTATGAACTCGTATTATGACACTGAAACAACAGAAATGATGTGTCGATGTGATTTTTATGTAGGAAAAGTACTATCAGATCTTATCTTGTCACAATACCAATGTCTTTTAATAAAAATAAATAATGATATCCAGCAAAGAAGTGTGCAGATATGTTCTGGACAAAAAAAAAAAACATATGTTAATGCACGGTTGAGACTAATAGGCTAAAACTAACACTGAGAAACCTTCAGTCTGAACACCACTCCTCCAAATGGTCCCCCTTCATCTGGACTGTCATCTACATTATTATTACTTATCTAAAACAAGGTCATACAGACAATAACTGATAAACGGTGCTGTTATGGCCTCACACACACTTATTCAGAATCCTGGAGGAGCCAAACAAATCAACCTACCAATAAACCGTCCATTAATGGGTTGGTGTGTTTGTAGGAAAAATGCAAAAAAAGTAGAAGAAAGCCTCTAGAGACGATTGTAACTTTCCAAGGCCATAACATATTTTCACCAATCTCTGCCTTGAATAATTTAAAAGCATCACTTTTTACAAGCACATCATCTTACACTTCCACACAAGGCAGAAAACCAAAATCTCAACAAATCCATAAAATCACACAAAGCACATGAAGAAGCCTGAGCATTTAGAGACTGAGTAGATACATCAGGCAACAGATGGTATGGATCTATATTGGATAAATGTACAGATCTCTAAGCACACCTCAGAGATTTAACAGATGCATTAGGCTGGCACACTGCTTGCCATAACCTTTAAAGTGATTTAAAGTATTAAAATGATCAAGACACACAGCACTATAACGTTGCTAAAAACGTCTTCCTAAGTCTAGCTGATCTATCTAAGCCTTGTAATTTTGAAATTGTAGTTAATATATAAATTCAGGACTTCTCTACATTCTTCATGTTTTATGTTATTTTATTGAATGAAATGATCTCATACTATCAGATAATTGTACTTGTTTCAAGCTTATTTCTTAAAACAAGCCAAAACAGTCTATTTACTTGCTATAATGGAAACACTAGAAATGAGATCTTAAATAATCTTAAAATTGTCCTGCAACAATCTCAAAATATTAGACATATTAGTTACATTAGCGATGTTTCACATGCTATTTTATCCTACAGTGTACTGTAAAACACATGCTGTGTATAGCTTTCTTAAGACAGGCAGTCTTCTGCTGAGCTCAGTCAATAAAGCCACAATTTTAAAGTGATTTTGTTAACCATAACTATATTGCATGTACACATTCACCCTCAGCAGCATTTAGTTTCAGAAGTCTCATGAGCTTGAAGGAACTTCCTTATCCTTTCATTAGCCAGTTTATGAAGACCCCTAATTTGATTGTTTGCAAACACTCGGAGAGCAAACAAAGTAATTAAAGGACTCAAAACATGTTTCGTCAGGTAATTGACTCCTGGCCTTAAGCCATGTATATCAATTTAGAGCATCAGACCTCTTGCTTCAACTTCATTGCTGCTGAAGCGGTAGGGTGGCAGGCTCACACAGGAGGTATATATAAAGAAATTCTTCATCAATAAAGTGCTAATGCAAATGGCCTAGGAACCAGTGACCACCTTACAATTGAAAGCATGCCATTCTGTAGCCAGCATTTTGCCCATATTGGAAACACCATAAGTCTGGTACATTTTGTCTTGTGTACACTTTTCTTTCCAAATATCACTGCAACATGTATAAAGTTGTTTAGCAGTCAAATTATGAATAGTGCTACATATACAGCGGTAAACCATGTCTATTAAAGCAAGACCTAAAGTTTGGACCAAAAGTCAAACTTGCTGACAGCAGCCTTATACGATTTTAGTTGTATTAAACAGTAAACAACAATTGCTGACACTGTTTGTCCATTTTAGATAAAACATAGTCATATGAAAATATATTAAATCTTTAAAATATTTGTAACATTAACATTTATTTATTTTGCGTTTTAGTTTTACAGTGACAACTTCAGAGCCCTGATATAACTTGATATAACCTGATACAACTCTTTAATACACTGCATAAAATGGCAAAATAATATTGTCATGTGAAATTATCTTATATTTAGTCAATATATCTATATATCAGCATATTTTTCATTTATTATAAGATTTTGTTTAACTTATTTCTTATTCTATGTGATTTTAGTAAGCCTTTTGAGTCTTGGTTCCTCTCGAGGTTTCTTCCTTCCTAGCTAAGGGAGTTTTTCCTGGCCACTGTCGCCCTCAGCTTGCTCATTGGGGGCTCGAACACCAGATTCTTTGTAAAGCTGCTTTGTGACAACATCTGTTGTAAAAAACACTACATAAATAAATATTGACTTGACTTGACTTATACTGTGATATGTTATCACTTTACTGGCAGATAATCCTACTTGTTTTAAATATATGCTTGAAACAAGCCATATAATTTATCTTACTAAAACACTAAAAACAAGTAAATATGTCTAGAAATACATTTAGAAAAATATTATTATAAGCTTAATGAGAAATATGAGCTATATTGATTTAATTTAACTTCACTTCACTTAGCAAGATACCATTTCTTTTGCAGTACTTCCACTCTTCTCTGCATTTTCCCTGCATTTTTCAACAAGATAATGCCAGACCACATTCTGCAGCAATCACAACATCATGGCTACGTAGGAGAAGGATCTGGGTACTGAAATGGCCAGCCTGCAGTCCAGATCTTTCACCTATAGAGAACATTTGGCGCATCATAAAGAGGAAGGTGCGACAAAGAAGGCCCAAGACAACTGAACAGTTAGAGGCCTGTATTAGACATGAATGGGAGAGCATTCCTATTTCTAAACTTGAGAAACTGGTCTCCTCTGTCCCCAGATGTCTGTTGAGTGTTGTAAGAAGAAGGGGGGATGCCACACAGTTGTAAAAATGGCCTTGTCCCAACTTTTTTGGGATTTGTTGACGCCACGAAATTTTGAAACAACATATTTCTCCCTTAAAATGATCCGTTCTCTCAGTTTAAACTTTTGATCTGTGATTTGTGTTCTATTCTAAATAAAATATTAGATGTTGGCACCTCCACATCATTGCATTCAGTTTTTATTCACAATTTGTTTAGTGTCCCAACTTTTTTGGAATCCGGTTTGTACTAATGAATTATGAAAAGGACTATTTGCAGGGTATAGATAAAAGTATAATAAATGCATTAAATAAAAAATGACAAATTACAGACATGTCTTTTTTTATTTCACAAAACTCATTACACCTTCTACACAGACCTAGAAAATCTATTCTACTTCAGCTACTTCTCAACCTAAACCACTACTAAAGTAATTTCAACCCACATTTGATAGAGCAAATTGGTTTGCAACTGGAAGGAAGAACTGTATTTGGCTCTGTGGGACTGGTGATCCTCTGAGTTTTTTTAATTATGGTTTGCCATAGGCTGCCACTTATTATTCTCATAGTGGAAAACCAGCTTTGACCCCGAGTTCCCAATATGAATACGCTTGCTACAGATAGATCACATGTCTATCCTAAATGCAGACTGAAGAAGTTGAAAGGTCTGTTTACTGTTGGTCTAAACACACCAAACAAGTAGTGCACTGAATTTAGATAATTATTTGATTCATTTTTCCACATGAATAAAACATCTTACATTACCACAGTCTTTTATTTCAGTTTACTTACACTTGGCAGTAACTGTTGATTTCATATGGATGTGTACATTTATGACATTTTGCCACAAGTAAATTCAACGCTTCTATGCAAGCAAGGTAGATGTGGGACCTACCGGGCTGGGATAGCGCTGATGGGCCTCTTGTAAATAGCGATCAGTTTGTCAAGCACAACGTCAGCGGTGGTGAAGACGCGGTAGGAGTGCAGAAACGTGTTAAGGAAATCAATGGAGAGAAAGCGCAGGTCAGTCAGGCGCTCCAGTAGTCGCTCCACGCTGGCGTAACGGATCTGCAGCACCTTGCACGAGTTCATCATCTTACTGAACCTGATGTCCACGTCATCACAGTAGAGACTGGCATCAGACCTGAGCACAGAAAACACGTTAACCTTCTGTCATCACAGTCCTTTTTGAGTGACTGGCATCCATATTTTCCAGACTAATTAGAATCTCAAATGCAGAGCTTTGGCAGTAAAATGTTTTGACAAACATATAGCAGTTTGTAAATTCATTTGTGTTGAGTTGCTAATGACCCAGGACATACAATACATGCCCAAAAGTTTATAGACACCCCATTACATCTATTTGCAGCCATTTATTGAAACAGATGTTCAAATGGTTGCCTAATTGGTCGTTTTTGATTGCCTAAATCATTAAAAAAGTGTACAATATTTGGACTGATTTGGTACGAAAATATGTGAAGCCTACTATCACTATGCCGCATGCCAATGTCAGCAAGAGAGACATGAAGCTCCTCAGCAATGTTTTGGGGTAATATGGCAGCACCCACTATTTTGATATGATGATCTTGAAAAAAACATTATATGAGTAGGTGTCTACAAACGTTTCCAACACATGTCTATGATGATTTATAACGATTGATTTAGCATAATTCAGTAGTACTGATCATCAGTAATTCTTCATCAATACCAAGACTGCTCTTATAGGAATTAAAGCTCTTACTAAATTTATGTATGTACTTCTTGTGCTGCCATCATGAATGTATAATTTCACAATTGTATATAACAGAGCAGTCAAATACATTGACTTTCCTTAAGAGTGCGTCATACAGGGACTCTTACTTGATCATCTGCGGTACAGTGACTTTTGAGTTCTCCTCGAAGGCATTCATCATCAGCCCATTGCAGCGAATGTTGTCTATGCACTGTAAGAGAGAGAGAGAGAGAGATAGAGAGTGACAGAGAGAGAGAAAGAGAGAGAGTATGAACACAGATTTTGTACCACAGGAGGCGAATGGAGAAGGGCGGAAGGATGTGCTGCCCCCCGAGGCTGTGTGGATGACTGAGCAGGAGGTGATGCAAGTGGACGTGCCTGGCTGATGTCACTGGTCCAGGCTGACTTCTCTTGCCGTGAGGAGGCCACTAGGATGACGGTGAAGGACTGGGTGTCTTTGGGCTCCACCACTATTTTAAAATCCAGGTGCTCCATGTCCTGGCCACTCTTGTCTGACTTTGCTGCTGATATAAGTAGCACATAAAGAAACATCTTAGAGGTGTTGCCGAAGGGTGGGCAGTGATTTCCAGCAATGAGAAAAACCTTAGCCACCTGTCTGGCCACCGCAGTTACAGAAGGTTAGACAGTCAGTCATGACCATTCAGCCATTATGAATAAAACAATAATAAAACTTAATGGTGAAAATTTTCATTCAGTGAAGTTATTAAGGCTCATTTACTCAGCAAAAGGGCAAGTGAACATGTACTTGGTTAATAGGGTCAATTAATACCTTCTATGACTGTGTTTTAATTAAATATAGCATTCATGTAAAAATAATAGATAACAGGTCATCCAGTGTCACCACATAAACAAATCTGTTTAAGACTTTTTTTGTTTAAGCTGTAACTTTACTGTCTTTAAGAATGATATATAAGACAAATGAGCTCTGTTCTGATTAGCTGTCTCATACAGTTGTGAGGAGGTGAAGCACTTTATATTACTTTAATATTATAATATTACTCTAATAATACTAAATAAAGCTGACTAGGTGGGCATGTGTGAATGAGCAGGTTCTCGTAACTTTAACACAAAACTATTTGTTTTTGTGTTAAGGAAGGCCTGGGCTGGGCAGCAGATTGTGCTTGTTGAAACATTAACAAGCAGGATTAGCTTGGTTGTGCATGGGCCTTTTAAACCATTAAGATGTAATGTGTTTTGATATGAAATGCTCCGGTCAGAACTGTTCATAGTGATCATTTACACCATTATAGGACCCAGATATATTTCCATGCCTGAACATTACAGTACAGCGTATTAAAATTAAATGAAACAGTTATAAATAAGTTGTCATACAGTTTACAATTTGTTTTATGATGTTTTTGTTTTAAAATGCATTTTTTTTAGCATGGTATTTGTTTACATCTAAACTGAACTGAAATTTAGAAAGAAAATTGGTGAAATTTCTTTTTAGCTACATCTTCAGTTTTTTAGATATCAAAGATTTACTGGATAACCACCTACATTCACAGGCTTATTGCATCACTTTTCTTATTTATTAATCAGTAAATGCCCAGGAAAGCAATAAAAATAGCCTGTTAAGTTATGGGAACACGGAATGGCCCTGACTGCCAGATTCTTACAAAGAAATTCACCTACACTTCAATGTACACACATTTTTTCAAGAAGCCCCCAAGTCCTTCTAAATTGATCCTACTGAAGTGCTACTCAGCCAGTAACTTCATTAGGAACGACATAAGAGTAACATAATTTCCGGCATCAATTTGTGGAAATGTATTAATAGCTATCTGGTCCATTATGAGGTAATCAAGCATTGGTATTTCACAGCAGTAGCTGTTCCATTGCCTGCAGGGATAGACAGAAATCAAAACCATCTGATACTTACACTCATCATCCGTGCTCTCCGGGTCCTCGATCAGTGTGCAGTCGATAAGCGACACCACTCCGTTCTGTCGGCCAGAGATACAGAACGGTGAGACACATTCGCCAGATCCTCTGCTATCAAATAATCAATGCAGTCTACACTAAAACAGTCATTACTGAATTGTCTGAATTTCCCCAAAGACCAGGGGACAATACAAGGTTATTGAGTGTGGTAAAATTACAGCCAGCTTGAAGGTTGTTATCACTGCTTATGCTAAGCACAACAAAGCATTTCACTGACTTAAAGACATTAAAGGCAGAACTGTAGAGTTGCTGAAAGCATTAATTTCCAATATTTTGGCCTGGCAAAACCAGCAATACATCATAACCTGTTCATTGCTCTTATGAGTAAGTGTATATGTTTAAACAATGCCTTGATGTCTTGGTGAACATAAACATTGAACATAATGTAATACTTGTTAAACATAACATTGTTTAGCAGAACATTCAAAAATTAAATTGTTCCACTGCAGCCAGTCATAGTACTGATGGCAATCTGTGAAAATGATTAAGTTCATCATGCCATTACATTAACTGGTTCTGCTTATGTTAACCTGCTATAGGTGTGAAAATTTGGGCGTGTGAAAAAAGTTTTGTTTATTGGCTACAGAAAACACACTTCTACGCATTTTAATGTACAATTACTATGTATTTTACACCGGGTTTGTTTCCTGCGAAGGTGTATATCTAATTGATATTCAAGCTTTTGTGAAAACTATGCTTTTTCCCCCTTCCTTATTAAGTCCTTTACCAAATACTGAGGATTGAGAACAGCTGACACTAAGCTGCCAATCATGCTTCAAATCCAGTGAACTGGTTGAATTATTTTTTTCACCTCACAACTTGGAAATGCATAGTCTTTCAGTGGATGGCTCTTTGGAGAACAATTTTCCTAAATGAAATGTGTAAGTGTAAAGAAACCTTTTATACACACAATGTAAAAGATCCCTACATTGGCTAAACAAAATCGACCTTTATAATATGTGATAGTTTCAGAATAACTTATTTATCATTCTGGCTTAAAGGGGAATTCCACAGATTTCCCGGGGAGGTTTGATTGGAGAATCAGATTTGTTCACCGTGATGGGAAGCCCTTTTTACTATCCAAAATGACCAGGGAACCTAAACATGGGTTCCGAGTTTTATGTGATCATGGTTGTTGTTCCTGGCTCTTGGCTTGCTAATAATCAAGCAAGCAAAATGAAGTAATGGTTCATGTATAACAGTTAGGCAAGTCTCCTAAATAAAGGCTTTAAAATAAATGTAATTTTCTAAATACAGAGCACAGAAACAGACGACTGGTTTCACCTTGGTTAGGTGCAGCTTCCCCCCAGAGCCTCTGGTGCAGATGATCAAGTGCTTGGAGAAAAGGAAACACTGCCTTTCTCCCTCCTTCTTCAGAGATAAGGACCCTAGACGGCCACGGGTGATCTTCCCTTTCTCACTCATGGGCACCTGGATGAGAGATCCTGGAAAAGAGGGATGGAGATTAGAGGGATGAAATGAATGTGGAAAAAAAAGCAGATCAGATGGAAAAGTATGACAGATTGCAAACCATTCCTTTCACAGTATTTAAACTCCATGGGAATCCACAGGAACCAACCATTTCCTTATCAGATGTTTTCACAACTCTGGTGTGCCCTGTGGAGGATCTGTGACATTTCCCAGCCCTGACTCGTGGGCAGATTGACTTGTAAGAGTGCGATTAGGTTTGGAAATGAAAGAACCGCTCTGCGCTTCAAGTGCATGCTGTTCTTTGGAGACTGGCGGGATTAGGATGGCCAATCCTTCGGGTTAATGCACTCCTTTGTGGAATCAGAAAGGAGAGGGAGAGCCCACCGAGACAAGGGAGGGGCGTGTGACAATGTGGGGTGACAAGAACGACAGTTTACAGAATAGAGGAGAAGAACAGAGAATACAACTGCGGGACTCTGCTCTTATCTGCAATCTGAGGCTCTTTTGTGTAGGCTCTTGAGGCTCTAGGCTGCTGTGCCAGTGTGTGTGTATTTGTGTGTGGTGGATTTACCTTGTCTGACAAAAGTCTGGCTGGTGTCCAAAAGAATTTCACAGCCCTCTACTATCATGCGCTCAATGGCCAGGTTCTTCCTGATGTTTTCGGTTTCGCTCACCTCATCATGCATAATTCTAGTAGGAAGACAATACAACATTTCTCAGATTCACATCAACAAAGTAACACGTCTCCTTTTAAGTCTGATCTCTTTAATTGAATCCATTCTTTAGCATTTAAACACGACAGAAACACTTTACCCTTCCTAAGTGAACTTTACCTTTTTTACCTTGTGAGTAAAAGTCAAAGCCATGTTAAACATTTTTTGTATGCAAAAAGGCAAAATCATTTTTTTCATCTTTCATCTGCCTCCACCATGCTCCAGCACGTAGGTAAAAATAATAATAATATTAACTATATTTACATAAAATAAACAACAACATAATTTATTATCAATCAACAACAACAACAACATCAACAGCAATAATAATAATAATAATAATAATATTATCAAAATTATCAAACAGTTTAGAGAGCCTCCCTAACATTTTACTTGACATTCACAGAAGGTATGGGCAGAATGTTACGATTATGGTTTACTTTATGGAATGAAATAAGATATTCTACTAACCTTTAGTAGTTTGTCACTAAACAAGCATAATGTATTTCAAAATTAATTAGATCTTTGTAGTTCTCTGAAACAGGTGAGGAAATTCTTTTAAAATTTCAGAGTAAAGGGAAAAGAAAAACCATCTCCATTTTTGTCAGGTTTTTGTCAGTGGTTGATGTTGAAAAAGTGAGAGACGTTAACGCCGTAGAGTTTAAACTGAGTTTAAATGTAACTGACTGCACAACTCACTGCATACTTAAATATGATAATAGTGTAGACTGTGTCAAATTGTGTCAAAGTAAGAAATACAAATGTGATTAATAACAATTCACTAGGCACCAAAATATATGTATTTAATTGTGGTTACAATTTATATAATTTGACCGACATTTATTTTTAAAATAGTCGATTCTTTAAGAGTACTTTAATAAATAGACAAAGGTTCTATAGAGAACATACATAGTGATAATATACTGTATATTAACCACTGAACACTTATATATTGTTTGCATGCTGGACCTGTTATACAATTTGATGAAGAATGTGTGGTCTATGGTTCCATACAGAACATTTTTAAACACTGTTCTTTTGAAAATTGTTCCTACCAAGTCAAGCTTCCAACACTGAAAGCATCATTTTGGTGCCACATAGACCCTCTTTCCTGCAGAACATCTGAAGAAGCATCTTTTTAGTGTAGTAAATTTAAGAGTCAAGTTAATGACTTCCGTTATTGTTGTGAGCTGGTTTCCGAATTTGAAGTAATCCACTTCTACCACCTTAGAGAGACGTCTATCTCTGGCCCCAGAATGGCCTTGATGCATATCATTCATATCAACCAGTTTTCAGTGTGTGCCTCAGACCTGACTGAGTCCAGAGAGTCATATTTGGATTTCAGTGGGAGGTGATAGTGTGATACGTTGAGGTTGTAGCTGCAGTGGAGGCAGGTAAGGAAGTGCAGGTGGGCTGTACCTGGAGAGTTCTTCCAACTTGGATTTGGCATATTCCAGGCTGTTTCTCTCCACATGCTCATGAGGTGTGTGCGCCAGCAGCTCATGGAGAGTTAAAATGTACCGTGGAATCTGTCGGCAAAGAAGTGAGAGTGTGTTGTACGTGCATCTGTTTTGGTACAGTTGCTGGACAAACGCTAGAGGAAAACAGCAACAAAATTACTAAGGTTGGATAGTGTGGAGTGAAGTGGATGGATAGTGTTCATGGAGAATTCCACCAATTTTTCAAAATGTCAACACAATCAAAACATTGTAACATGTAACACATGTAATATGGTCTGGTAAAAATGTTTTGGTGAGATGCTCCGTTCTAGAGAAAGGCTTCCTCACGGAAAGTTGTTAAATAAATGAAATAGTTCCAAATGCATTAGTAACTTTTGAATCAACTTTTGACTTTGAAAAAGTACTGTATTTAATTAATTTCTTATGCATAAGAAGTGTATGTTGGTCATTCTAAAATAGTATTCAAATGTGCAGTTATTGTACTATTATCAGCATTACATTTAAATCTAAGGAGACGTGTAAGATTTCACATAGTAACTAAAACAGTTGTATTTGCCTCATGGCTTTATTAGGCTTTGGAATTCCAATTGAAGTTCAGAGTTGAATCTGTAACATCTACAGCAAAGTGCAAAGGTCTAAGAGCCAGATATTTACATTCACAAACTACAAACTATTACACACATGCTGGTTTGAACTGTGTCCCATGCTGTTAATGAATGTTAACCTCTGGATGTGACCATGTTCGGTTTTTAATAAGTTAATCTTAGTAGTCAGTGGTGTTGACAGTAGATACTATCCTACAGTAGAATGTAGGCATGTTTTTTAAATGTATAAAATTCAGAACTCAATTTGATATAACAGAGCGGTGTCTTGATTTGATACAGCAACAAAACAAAATGTCTGAAAATGTTCCTTGTGTTAATACGCCAAATGTTTACATTTTCAGTTAAAAGGTACAATTTGCAATTATTTTTTCATGTTAGTGGTTTTGAACAAATACGTGGCTGGTGTCCAGATAAATAGCTTTACATATCATTTTCTCAGAAGCAGTTTTACACAATATCATAGATATTGTCCCATTTTGTTGGAAGAATCAGCTTTTTATGATGTGCTTAATGTGCAGCGAGGACGATCAGGGAGCAGTACACGCAACCACACTCATCAGCACAAATTTATTACTTATGCAGCAGTGCCTAAAGTAGCCCTGGTGGAGCAGCTCACCAGTAACTGCACGCCTCACCAGAAAAAAAGAAAAACGCAAACACAGTCAACCACTTGAAGGAGGCTGTGAAAAATCTGCAACAAACAGTGTCTGGATACAGACGTGTGTAGCTAACAGCCACCCGTTGGCTTTGATCACAAAGGGGGTATGCTAATAATAGCACACCGAGGCAGGAGAATGTACTTCAATCGTCTGATTTCTATTTTGCTGTTTTATGCTTTTTCCACATTTGCCTAATGTGCTTTTAGCAGTTCTAGAGACCTTGGTCTGATTTTCATCTACACAAAACAATACTGTACCAGCAATAATAACACTAATAATATACTGCTATTAATATCTGTGATAATAATAATAACAGATCTGCAGTAGTGAGATGGAAAAAGAGAGCAAGAAGACGTGAACATAGGTCACCTGGAACATAGGATAGGTAAGGAAGGTCTCAAGAGTGCGCTCCTCACAATCAGGCTTGGCCTCGTACTGCTTGAGCAGCTTGTCAAAGTCGCGGTTCTGCTTGCAGTGCGCCAGGATCTGCAGGCTGTACTGGTGATTACGAACAAACTCCTGATAGATGTTCAGCATGGGCAGCAGAATGTCAAAGAGGTCAGCTGGTGGCAGAAGATAAACAGAAATGGTCAGCCTGGTGCCCTGTTTTCAGCAAACACCGGTCACAACAACCATTATGAACATGATTATGCTTGTTTTTTTAATAAATAAAGAGACAATTATGAAAAAGTATTCATAAGCTAAAACAAAGACTAAACTGATACAGAGAATGACCACATTATGACCACCAAGTGTGATGCACTGTATTGTGTATTGTGGCCCATTCCTTCCGCAACCTTTATTAAAAGACCACAGTAGCCCTTCTGCTGGTACGGACCTTCACTGCGCATGTACATCAGTGAGATTTAGATGATTTGATCGTTGTTTGGCTTCGGACTACTGTTGATTGGTACTTATTACTGCTGACCTGGAGCACCCCACAAGCCATGCCGTTTCAGAGATTTTCCAACCTAGTCTTAAAGCCATAATGATTTGACCCTTGCCAAAATCGCTCAGGTCTTTTCAACCAACATGTCATCATCCAACACGTTGACTACAAGAACTGATTATTTACCAACTAATGTATCTCAGACAAAACCAAAATACATTCTTGTTTATTTTGGACCTGGTGTCCTTACAAAGACACTGCCACCGGCAGCAATTATGGTGAAACAGCTTCTTAAAGTTTTTTAGGGACAACATAATTAAACAACACTAGAAGAAAAATAGCAACAGAGCCACAAAAATACCTTAAAAAAATAATAAAATGCAAGAAGAAAGCTCATAAAATGCAACCCTGATTCTAAAAAAAGGTACAAGGTACAAAGGTTATCAGTCCCACAATTTTAGTAGGATTTCATGGGTCCAGCAGAGGGACAGTTTACCCAGTTTACCTGAGCCAATATTTAATATAAAATTCATACAACTGCACAAAAAACTGCCAGTGACGGCTTTGCAAGAAAGTAGTACTGTTATTGTTATTTAGTTCACATTTACAAGTAAATAGTCAAAAGACAATGACAATTACTTGTTTAAAGATGCCTTTAAAAGGGTGTAGATTTGACCACATTTAATGACAAGCAAACGTATCTACAGCTGATTTATGAAACTGCACAGCGGACCCAGGAGAGATTTGAGAGAGAGTTGTGAGATGTGCACAAATGACGAATCAGCATTAGTGCATGAAATCAAGTTACAGCCTACCGGAACCTCATGTATATGTCGTTTACATGAAGCAGAATTTTATGCAGCAACATAATTTAGTGGCACCTAAGCCAATGGCTGTGCTCAAAGGTGCAATTTGAGGGCCGTACTGACTTTTAATCAAAGTTGACTTTTAACTGAAGTTGTATATACACTCTATAAATACTTAATTTTTCTATTTTAATTCTTTTTATTGGCATTTTAGATGATAAATTGTAGATGGATTAGGTTTTTTTAGGCTGTTACACTCAAATTTACAGACACTCCTAGCAGACATGAGTTTGAGGATACAAACAAAGATGAAATTGATGCATAACTAATCTGTGATATGTATGTGCTCTCACTTTACCATCAGATTTGGTCATGCATAAGTTTGCTGAATAAGGTACATTTTGGAGTGTGGATTTGAAGTGAAGTATATTAAATAACAAAAAAATTAAGGTGTCTAAATACTTTCCCCTCACAGTAACTTCTTTCAGTGTATTTAGGAACAATATATTAGATATATGACAACACAGTACATTTAAATTTCTGTATAAACACATTTTCCTCCCAATATTTGTTTCTGCTACTCAGATCAAGTTTGCACACCTACTACCAACTATACCATGTAGAGTACATCCTATATATTCACTAAAAAACAACAACAACAACAACAAAAACACTCACCCAAGACTAATGTTGGCCAACTTGCTATCCGTGCTTTTAAACCTTGGTAGAATATCTGGTGTAAAAACATGATGGTTTCACTGAAAATAAAAGAGATAACTTCAGTCTCCAGTCAGAAATTTACAGTTTTCCCTTTTCAAGGGAAAGGGAACCATCTCTTTTAGGATATCACAACAATCATAAATACAAGGCTAAAAAGTAATTAATGTAAATGGAAACAAATTGGGACGCTTTTTATTTTTAGAATGCAGCTTAGTAGGGGTTTTATTATGTGCTGCACAGCTAAGTCTCTTTAGTCTCTTCATGTTTAACTGGACATTGACTAAGCTCTTTTGTCATCAGTGGCCCTACCTGTTGAGAAATATGCTGCTGACGTCATCGTGCGTAATGGGGGGCTTCTTAGAGCTGGCGGCCATGCGAAGTGGCCTGAGGAAGTTGTTGACGAGGATGTGGAGCTGTTGGACATATTCAGCCTCGGCCTCCAGCATGCTGAATACCACCTGGTTCCTCTTCCTCATGCTCTCCGCATGCGGTGAGCGGATGTAGTCCTGGATGATGGTCTTCCACTTTCTTCTGCACATCCAACCTCGCAAGAAGCTCTGCACCTAAAGAGATTTCAGCGAGGCGGATTAAGACGTTAGTAAAAAGGGTATGGGTTTATACACAGCTGCATGATATCTTTAATTTTCTGACATTGTAGTGTAGTTCAATTTTCATTCTTATGACATGGCACTCTCATAGGATGCAACGTTTGACAGATGCGAGCTTGTGAAATTGCTGCCCTGCCCTGTAAGTCCTATCATTGTGAAACTGGAAGCATCTAGCATCAATAACTTATCAGCCATGAACCGGTAGACCACGCAGACCCTTAAAGCGAAGCTGAAGAATCACAGATTTTCTGTTACATCATTTCCAAACCGTGGAAACAACACCAGTTTAAGAACTGTCCATCAAGAGTTTGTTGAAATAGGTTTTTCTGGCTGAGAAGCTGCACACAGGTTTAAAAATGGGCGAGTTCTCAGAAACATGCCTTCTAAAAAACAACAGCTATCCTTAATTTGAAAAAGTCATTAAAATGGCTGTAAATAGGACTACCCATATTACTCAATCTATTTTCTACTAGATCTATCTGTTGGCAATGGATAGGGGAGGATTATTTTAATGATTGGTGTGGCAGAACTAAAATTCACCAGCTTGCTATCAGGCTATTGAATGGACAAGTTAAGATTTCTGTGTGGTGCAGACCAAGAAGTCTTACTTTCTTGATTTTCTTGATTTCTGAATCATCCTCGCTGGGGGCAGCAGTGGGGTTGGACTGGATCTTCTCATTGTCTTTGAGCAGTCCAGCAATCTGCCAAAGAAAATGACTGTTAAAAGTGGGCGCATCTTTTGCAATGGCTACACTCCAGTTGTTTTTGCCGCCATGCTAAGAAAGCAGTGGTTCCCAACTACAGTCCCAGGGACTCCTGCCCTGGCATTTCCTGATGCATGTGATCTTGACACAGGAGATTATTCCAGAACCACTTTGTGCATGGTTCCTTTAAAAAGGTTTAAAAAGGTTCTCCACACATGCACATCTTTTTTACAAAAATCTTCCTCTTGCTCACTTGTGGCTTGAACCTGGATTTCCTTGTGACAGTGAATGTTGTAAAAAGCATTATATAAACAGAATATGACACTGTTGCAAAAAGTCCTTTTCAGCACGTTTGTGTACGTTTTGTTCTTGCTTCATTATTAACAGATGAACTGAGTCAGGTGTGCTTGGGCATGAATTGACTCGGAATACAGGGGGACCCCTGGACCTGAGCTGAGAACCACTGTGATGAAGTGATTTAATCAAACTAACATGCAGACATGATGTGGTAGAAAAACTAGTCCTGCTGCACTCTTGCAGCCGATACCTTCACAAAAGAAGTGATGTTCAACGTTTAGGATGGGAGGGAGGATGCAAACTATTAATGTGTCACGAGGGCTTGTGCATTCAAAGACGAGCACTGGCAACACAATGAAGGTGAGGGCTGCCCAATGCAGGCTTAGGTTGAGAGCTCCCATTTACCAGGGCAGCAACTGAAAGAGTTTATTATCATGTTACAGAGCAGGGATGCGACATGTACAATAGAGCTGGTTTCATGCATATTCAGCGAGCCATTTCATTCAGAGCACCACATTTGCACTTTAAAGTAAACTGACTATTTGATCTGGTTGATGAAGAATACAGCAGGGATCACAGATCTATTGGAGGACTGTTTTTTGTGAGAAGAGATGCAAAGAGGAGTGCAAAGTAGTCTGGGGACCGCTCCACAAGACGAATGCTCATCTAACCACTATATTATAGTTTTATCTTCGAGAAAGATCCAAACAATGATTCAGAATCCAAGAGGAACATCAAGGAAATGTTTTGCTTTGGAGACGTATGGAGGAGGAAGTGATGTCGTGTCAGATAAATTTGTTAATACAGACTAATTTCAGGCCGATTAACACCAAACAACCCCGTTATGGCGCTTCGAATGGCAGCCCAGCGTTACCTCAGATTTTAAGCGCTCAATCTCGATCTCCCCATCCTCTATCTGTTGTCGAAGTTGCTTAGCAACTGTTTTCTCGGTCTCCACGATTTGGAGTAGATGGAGATACTTCTGCATGAGAGTTTCATGCTCCGTGGCCAGGTTTCTGTAGCTGCATGTACACAGAAACACAGCAAAGTGAAGAACATTTTATTAAACAACCACTGCACAATGTGTATAAAACATAAAACAACATATATGTATGTATATATAACATTTTTATAACATTACAAAGCCAGTCTGGCTTCTAAAACTTAGCATTTAGTTGCCACATATACATGCCAAAAGTACCTTTCCAATTAATTTGCAGTGTGTGCACAATTTCCTCTAAACATTCCTTCTACTTTTAATTGAACAAGCTAAGAAATGATGGACTGGTGTTACCGTCTATCCTGATCATCTGTAGGGCGAAGCTGTTTTAATATTATTCCTAAAGACTGAATTTTGTTGCTGTAGTCATTTAGTTTTAGGGTCAGTCAAATTAAACAGGACTGTATAGTCCTAAAGTTTGTAATAAAAAATACAACTTTTATGGCAAATATTAATACATGTCATTCTTTCATTCATTCTTTATATTGTTTCATTTAAGTTTGCCTAAAAGTCCCTTAAAAGATGATGAGTCCTCATTGCACTGTAAGCAATGATGCAACTTAAAAAAATATAAGTAAACATGTTTGACTTATTTAAACATATTAAAGTTGTAATATTAAGTTAACAGAACAACAATTACTTTTAAAAGTATGAACTGAACACTCGCTTTGCTTCGCTCAAGTGTTAGCTTTAACATTAGCGAATATAAGGAGTGTCTTCTATCACCAAAACCTCATACTTGTTAGATGTGAAAACCTACTGCACTGCCTGTTTTGATTACAACGAACATGATTTCCAAGATTCATTGTTTGATCAAAATCAGCCAAGATCGAAATCGGCTTCAAACCAGCAATCGGCAAAAGGTTTTGGCTTTGACCAAAACAGCGTAAGACAGTAAGTGTGTTCCTGTTTCTGAGTTCTGATGATATATCTATACTAAAACAAAAAGGTACAAATATTTATACATACATATATTTTCCAGCATCCTCTTAGTTACAAGACCACTAAGGAGTTGTAATATGAACAATATTACATTAATGTCAATAGCAAGCTACAATGCCATGATGCATAAAAGTAAGTCTACTAACTGCAACACTAATGTATAATAACACCAGTTACAGTGCACTTTACTACTGCTGAAGCAACCTAACTACCATACTGACAAAGCTTGCTGGTTTATTTCTAATTAATTAATCTTAATACAATTTCCTCTCTGTATGCCTGTCTTTGTGACATTCTGTAAAGAAAAATACATATACTTTTTTTTTGCAGCACATGATAAATAAATCTTTTGCAATTTTTTTTTTGTCATAGAGAATTCACAATTGTACCTGGAGTTCCTATTACAGGCATGAGGCTGACTACAGAATGACCTCTATAGGAATTGCGTATTGACTTTACCCAAAGAGTGGGAATCATGTATAAAAACAAAGAAACAAAGAAACAAAACTGGCCAAAATACTGGCCACCCCCAATTCAGGTATAAAGAAATCAGAATCGAAACTGTCCCTAAAGAATCATAAACAGTGCAGCTCTAAGGAGAGCACTAAACAATTGTGTTTACACCACAAGTAGGCCAAGCAAGCGGACTGAATCAGAGCGACTTGTCTGCAACAGAGCAAAGACCAAAACCCCAAGGACAAGTCTCAGTTCAAAGACAACTACGCTTATGTAAACACATGAGCAAAAACCACAACCATTATTCAATACAGGATGTCAATCATGCAAAGTTATTTCAATTACGCAAACTGCACTAAAACGTATATATATTTGCTTTTTAGTGATACAGAAGACTGGAAGAAGACTGATGATACTAATTTTACAGTCCCAACATCATACTCTATCATAGAAAGATAATCCAGAATCACTGAACACACAGTATGGGAATCACACACACTCTTTTGCACAGGTGACAAGCAGTCTGCACACACAGCATTGGCCTTGTGACCTGTGAAGTGCTGATAAAGCTCTGATATAAGCAAACTACAAGGTTATGCCCCAGTATGCAGCGCACTGCAGAAAATGCATTTAAGTAGAGCCTATATTATGGGTTTGTAAAACACAAATTTTAACTAAAACTTTAACTAAAGCAGACCTATCGTTACTGTATGCGATTACATTTCAAGTCATGCTGCTCATTCAGACTTTTGTGTAGAACACATATATGCCACAGAAATATGAAACTAAATGATACAAATATCACATGACCTACTATATATATATATATATATATATATATATATATATATATATATATATATATATATGTACATATATATATAATTTTTTTTTGTTAAGTACACTGTGATGTTCTAAAAGTATTGTACATTGCAATCCCTGCACAACAAATTGAAAACATTAAATCCAATCTGTAACACTAATTTAGCTCAAGTCATTATTCATTTGTGTGTGTGAGCTTGGTGTGATACTGAGGTGTTTTCCCAACAGAGAGTTTAAACTAAGAACAACACTAAAAATAAGCAACACTCCCAATGGTACCCTGAAGCTAATTATAGATAATGAGATGTGGAATCTGTCCACTAATCAAAACAACCCTACTGTTCTCAGCACAGCGTTACACTTTGATCAGTGCATGCTTAATGAGAAGCTTTACCTTTGTCTGGTTTACTACAATTAATCAATCAAGAACAAAAACAGAAATGTCCATATTTATACAAATTAAAGCATACAACTGAAAGGCACCCAAAACATTAAACTAACAAACCAACAAATGAGCAATCTTAGACTATGACTAGGTGAGGAGGTTTTCATGGGAAAGGACTAGGAAAGCACAATGATTTTGGAGTTAGCAGACAATAACAAAAAATGATCATTAATTAAAGAAGTCACATGTCAACACAATCCAGAAACAACACCATCAAAGCTCCTTTAAAATAGACTATGACAAAATGGAAAACTGTTCTGTGGTCAGATAAATGAAAATTTGAAATTCTTTTCCATGAACCCCATGTCCCGCAGACTCAAGAGGAGAGGGACCATCCTGTTTGTTATCAGAGCACAGTTCAAAAGCATGCCTCTATGGGGTTGCATTAGCGCCTAAACAGTAGGCAGCTTACACATCTGGAAAAGCACTATCAATGTTAAACAGTATACAGAGGTTTTAGAACAACATATGCTCCCATCCGGACAAAGTCTCTTTCAGGCAAGGCCTTGCATATTTCAGCAATACAGTGCTATGCCACATACTGCATAGATCAAAACGTCATGGCTTCGCAGAGGAAGAGTCAGAGTGTTGGAACAGTCTGGCCTGCAGTCCAGACCTTTTACTAAAAGAAAATATTTGGCAAAAAAGACACAGGACCATTTAAAAGATAGAATACTACATACAACCTTTCTCTCCCAAAACTCTCTACGACAAATTGGCGCTTAAAGACTGTTGTTAATAGAAGTGGCGATTCTACACAATGGTAAACATGACCCTTAACTTATGTTCTATTGTGAATACAATTCTTTTTCATTTATTTCAGTGGCAAAATTACTTTCCACTGTTCCACTGTAGTTTACCCTGCACCTATATACTTTTTGATCTCCTATTTTTCTGTTGTTTATGTTGAAAGGTACTTTTAAATTCAGTCATTATTTCCTCAAAATAAAAACACTAATAATTCAGGGTGTGTTTACTCTTTTCACAAACTACATGCAGCATAAGCATAAGGCTTGTACCTGGCATGTGTTATTGCTGCCACCCATTCATCGCAGTCCTTCACGTCTTCGGTACGGAGCTCCAGAGCTTTCTGGTTCTCATGGTTGAAGCTGATTGTGAAGTAGTACTGAAACACAAAAGGATAAGGGAGGTATTACTGAAAGACAACAGAAAATGCAGCATATTTAAACCATGAAAGCTAACCTAAAAGTTATTATTAACAGAGTCTATAAAAAAGGTACAAATATGCACCTTTTCCTAATAAAAACATAAATAGAGCTGGATCTCAAAACCACTGCTGTACCTTTGAGGGTACATTTACATTGTCTGTACCTTGATAAACAAAAACGTACCTGCACAGAAACATTTTTTCTGACTGTGCACATTTCTATCCCCACCAAATGTTCAAGGCAAGGTTCAAAGTAAAGTTGATACCACCTTTTTTAATGTCTAATGCAGATACTGATACTGAGTACCCGCCGATGCCAATATCGGTAACAATGAAATACCATCTGTATTTATTTCTTATTTCTAATATGCTTATCGTGATCCAAGTAATCTCACAGCACATTTAGTGATGTTGGGGTCAGAGTTTAAGAGTTCGCCACTGTTCTGAGAACACCAACAGTGTGTGACGGTCGTACACTAAATTCAGTGCATGAAAATACTGGAAAACAGGATTATTTTTTAGAATTCTCAGATCACAGTCTCTCATTATCAACACAACATGCAAAAACCATGAGACAAAAGGAGGGAAACACCAGAATGACTAGAGATGACAGATTTATCAGCAGTAATCAATAGGCTTCAGATGCATGCATTCATTTATAGAGACTAAACACTTTACTACAGTCTTCATTTAAATTAGGTGGGCACTCCTGAGTGGGTACTCTTTAAACTAAAAGAATGTGGGATATCAGGTTCAAAACATCAGTCACAATAAATGTCATTCATTTGCTTTCTCTGTTGTGGATAAAAAAAGCCTAGTCATGGATTTCAGAGCAGTGCTTATGGAGAATCTACACCGGAAATCCATTTTAGGTTAAACTTAGGCTTAATATGAGTTTTGGACACTGGCCCTTAAAGTATTAAACACTTTAGATGATTAAGTAATGGACAATCACTGCTTCAAATCAGGCTTTAAGAATACAGGCTCCAAGAATCAAATGCTGCAATGCAGTGCCATGGAATAAACACCAACTTGTAAACTGAATACAGCACTAGGGTCATTACCTGAGGCAACCTTCTCCTCAATCCAATTTTCAAACCTCACCAATGCCAGAGTTAGTAATCAGGAATGTCAAAGGTGTGAGGACATACCCAGTAGTGGGCACTAGGAACCGCTAACCCTAATTTACAGTACTTAGCTTGTATTACTTAGCATATTGACTGTCATGATTGTCACATTTGAGATAAAACAGATAAAACAGTTTTTTAATTTATGACCAGCAAAATTATACAAAAAGTTTTTACAAAAATTATTTTCCATACGGACAATGCCTTTGTAGACAAGCTGATTAAAGTTAGGAAGGCTTGCATGAATCATTCTATCAGTTTATGATCTGTAATTTTAGTTAATATTGTATTCTGATTCCACAAGACCATCTAATGATTATGCTCATTGCTCCAAATTGAGTTTGGTTGGCTGCCCGAAATGTTGTTAGACTGCAACAGGCAGTGACTACAGAGCTTTAAAGTGTCAAACCTTTAGGTGTGTAGTTCCTGTGTGGCATCTGTTGGATGAGGGGCCCCAGGGCTAGCAATCATCATCATCATTACGTAAGCGCAATGTTATTAAATTAGACACACCCAGACTCTTAGTCTCTCAGGATTCTGGTTTGATGTCATAATCTTTTTTTCCATCGCATGCCAGGCTCTGTATAATGTCTTTGTTGCAGGAGCTCCCAGACCAAGTAAGTGGGAACAAACAGTATAAGGAGTCCATATTTTCTTTAGTTTCTGAGCAGAAACTGCTCCTATAATTTCAGTTGGGGTTTTAAACAGAGTCAGTATAATGGACTAAACTGTAATTAAGATGTAATTAAAGCACTACCCCTTCAGACCTTAGTATAAGAGATCTCATTGCAGAGCTGTGATCAGATGATTCTGTGTAGGGGTGTCGTGATATGCATATGCAATACAAGGATCAAATATCTGTGCGAATACAGCAATTATGCTGACTCATTTGTAAAGACATCATATATATGTGTCAATTACTGGAGCGAGGAGAAAACATTTTTAAAACACATTTCTTTTCCATTCCATATTAACCGGAGCAGCAGTTACTGCTATTTGGTTGCAGGGTCCTCCCCTTTTCCAATGTAGTGACCACCTCTATTTGGATGTAGAGACCACATAAATTCAGTTGTAGAGTCGACCTCTATTCCGTTGTAGAATTCAGTACTCAACTGTAGACTTTACAGTGATTGCAAAGAACTGACTGATTCATTTTGGAAACACTCATTTACAAAATGTAATATGGACTTTAATATTTCTTTACTAATTCTAAATCAAAAAAGTTTCGTTTCGTGATGCAAAATGTCTATGCATGTGGAATATTGAAATCTGTAAATCATTATTTTGGTTCTGTTATAATAATGAGGTTTTGCTTGTCTCCACAATTACAAAGCAACAAGACTGGATAGTGTCCCCGTAAACACTTTTTCAGTATTTTTCAAAACATGTGACATGTGTTCTGTGATGATGCACAGAAAGCTAATATTTACAGAAGTCTATCAATAATCTTTTCAGGGTTTTAGCAGTGATAGTTATAACATCTAAAATGTGAAGCCTATTACCTGTTTTCAATCTTAATACCAACATAACCATATCATTACATGAAAAGCTGACAGAAAAACCTCAGTTGTGTTAAAGAGTTACTGGGATACAACCAGTTGTAGACAGAGCAGAGTAAAGGTCTGGTACGTTACAGAACCTCCGTGTGCTACTTGGAAGCACAAAAATATGAAAACCACACAAACACAGCCTTAACACAGCCTTAATCACCCCGATATACAGTTAAGAGAAAATTCCATGGGTTTTACAACATTTCTGCATTATTAAGTTATTATGATGTAAACACAGTCTTACAGAGTGGTTCACTGTAAAATGGATTATCAGAAAGATATCTGCAGATACAGATTTTTTTACAGTGATAATTGTAAAAAGTTAATCAGGTTATCCTCTCTGTCAGTCACTTAATGCCCAAGGGTGCTGAGTTCCATTATGTTGCTGTATGGTCACTGCTAAGAAAACATGTGTTGGCAAGCATAAGTAGCACCCAGGGACAAACTGTGCAAGCCTTTCTACACTTGTGTTGTTGGAAGATTGGGAATAGGGGGAGGTTGAGAAGTCCTTTATAACAACAGTAGAAGAACATGCACTATAAACGAATTCACCAGTTTTTACACACTGCACTAAGCAGATTTGTCGCACCTGGAGCCTCCTCAGTGCCTATTAATCCATATTTTATGCACCTGTCATGATATTTTAGACTTAATGTTGAAAGTTTCTTCGTGGTATGTTTTTGTTCCTTCTCCACCTTGTTTTCTGAGGTTTTATACCTCCAAGAATGCTGTCAATGTTTCTTCCTTTTTGACTTTCTTAAAGCCATACTCATACAAACATGCAGATACACATACTGTATGTTTAAAATTACATACACCCAAACTGTCTAATGGCAAGGATTATGCCATAAAACACAGGTCTTAGGTCTCATCCTCAGAGGTTGTGCTTATTGCTGTGTGACAAAACCATAATGTAATTTGATGTTTATTGTTCACGTTATTATCAAGCCAATTTACATTTTAATACTACCAATAACAAGTCAATACTACATTTACTTTTTTAAGCAGACACTTATTTAAATTTGAATTAGATATCCAGTTGTCTTTTACTTTTGATGTAGATTTTAATGTTTTTTCATTCATACAATTAAATATGCAAATGTTTTTTCGTTTCAAGGGTCCATATCACAAAACTGTTTCATACTACATTCATACCACACGGTTCTAAGAGCACAGTAACAAAATCAGTGTAATTTAATGGTCCTGGTCCTGTTGTCTGTCTTGCTGTATTTTCCTTTCACATAGATCTTGCTTCCCAAGGTTCCATGCATGCTGAACTAGGCCATTGAGAAAGGTCCAGACCCAGTTCACAAACAAACTGTTGTTGGACATCCTTTGTTGGCTGATGAGATGTTAAAAGCACTGGAAACTTTAATTCCCCATCCGTCTGCTCAGAGCACTGAGGGAAACTTCCCTGTGCCAGAGATAGCTTCTAGTCCCAAGAGGAGCCCCATAAAGCATGTAAGCTGGAGGCATGGTGCATTACATAACTGTATGCTACCTGTTACCTAGCAACACCTCTGTGCACTAGTGGCTAACACGCTGTATGCGCTTCCCCTCTTTCTCCATTTTAGAAAGGCAGACCTCAGTGCAGAATCCCCAACAACCTCCATTTCTACTGCCAAGCAGACCTTTAAGAAGCCTCTGCGCTGTCAAACCCATTACATCACACTCATTTGTTTTAGGCAAGGAAGACATTGAGTAATTCATCTGCAGTAGGCAAGGTTCGAAAATGCACATAATTTGGGGTGAGCATTTGTATAAGGTAATTTAATATTTAATCTCCAAAACATGTCAGACCAGTTATGCAAACTGAACGCCAACTAACCACTAAAACAGAGGCATCATGGAAATCATGGAAACAAGCAATAGCCTAACAGTTCCATAAGAGATCGCATATGCACATGCTCAAAAACAAAGCACTTTATATTATGTCATGAGTAATAATCAAATCATACCAAATTAAAAGAGTACCAGATTCAGCTATATACAACTGTCATGTTCAAAATGTCCACATCTATGTGAATCCATTATTTTAATATCTACATGGATGCTTATATGTTGAATTAGGTCATTCAGGATGAGGTCCACCTGCTAGAAAAACCAGCACATCTGGCAACGATTAAAACCAACATGTGCTGTGTTTTGGATACTGGCAAACTGGTAAACCACCCAAGGCTTTGCAATGGACACTAGTATACTAAACCAGCACCAGACCAGCATAAAAAAGCATAAACCATCTTATGTTCAGCTTTTTTCATTGCCTTTATTTTGCTTGTTGCTTTAACCAGAAAGCTATATGGACAACAACAACCAAAATAAAGGAGTAAAATGATGAGGTTATATCAGCAGTCATGTAGCATGCAAACTACAGTTAGCAAATGGAACGGTATGGTTTTTAAATATTAAGCATTATAAAGCAACAAAAGCGCCGTCCATCATTAAATGCATCAGATTGCAATGATGTACAGGAAAGTTGTGCAGCTGAATTTCTGCCCCTTCGAGGGCTCAACTAACACACTTCATTGAGCTAATAAAGTAATCGAAGGGCTCCTGAAGTGGCGTCTAGACTTCCCTTGAGGAAAAACGATGAGACAGAGTGGAGGAAAGTTTATATCTAGTATCGAATTTGATCAATCTTGGGTTACATTGAGGGAGTAGTTTAGTGTTTTATTAAGCTTCATAATATTAAGCTTCATAATTTAAAAGACAAACTTTGTTTCTGATGTAGACTTCTACCAAAATATGCACATTTTTGCCTGCTTATAAAATGTCTTACAGTGCACCCCACCTGTCATCAAGTGAATATGCTCGTCCAACTCAGAGACCCTTGCTTTTAATGTGATTCTCACTTACATAAGAGCATGGAAGGAACATATACTATGGCTTTAGGTTCATATCAATTTAAAACAACCGTTAAATGTTTTCTGACATTGGTTTAGGAGGTTTTCTCTTACTTCTGTAGAGAGAGAAAGGAACTGAATGCCAGAGATTATTTTACCTGTGCTTAAAATTGTTCAAAATGTATCTAATCTAAATCCACCAATATGTAGCAGATGGTTACCATTTCTTGTAGTACATCTGTCATCCCTGTTACCACTAAAAGGTTCCTGAAACCAGCTACCACAAACACACCAACATCCAACTTTCCAGTGTCTACCATAACATTTTCTACACTAGTGAACCCCAAAGACAGAGTTTTGAATTAATAGGTTGGTCACAGTATTTTATTTTTATTTTAGGTTCATTTTTCCTTGTACATACAGTATATTGAATGCATTCAGCTGGGTAACCCTTCCGCAAAGAATTATTTAAGTTATATTTTGAAGGGTTTATTAATGATTTAAATTTTTTAACCTTTTTTATCCATCTTTCTGCTATCTAGTACAGATTTAAAATAGGTTGTTTTGACTGACACTGATAATGTTGGCATGCTGGATGTAATTAACTCTGTCCTTCAACACGGTGCGATATTTTTTTTTTTACTTTTATTAAGCATCAACAATCAGAAAAACCACGAAACATCATTTGACTGGAAATAAACTTAGGCATTTCACTGTATTTCCCAGTTATTTCCCCTTTGGGGTAATGAAGGGTTAAAGCAGCTGCCACTCAGAACTCTAGCCACAGTTCTTAAATTTGCCTCCCCTTCTTACAACCTCTGTCTTACAACCGTCTACCAACCTCAATCTTATACTATAACCAAACACAAATCTGGATCAAACTTCTAGTAATCTTTAAGTCACACAACACCCTGTTTGATGTTACTATTCCTAATTTAACATACACAACACAATGCACTCATGTAGCCTCAGTAGTTGACAACACAGTTCTAGGCCATGGAATAAGCACGACTGCATTAGATGAAAAAACAGCACTAAAATGTTGCATATGCACACAGCGAATATACATAGAGTCAATCATTTATGGTCAGTTTATATTTTGTTGATATTTTGGGTGGAAATAAATTTACACATCTTCTACAGACATTCTTCTGCAAATCTAAGTGCACAATTACTTAATTAAAGCCACTATATTAACTTAACTACATTTATTTTAAAATTCAAATTAATCAAATACAGTGTGCATAAGTGGGATCTATGTAGAAGAGGTGCACTTATTTTCACTTCAAATAAAACAAATAAAGAAGTATCTGAAAACCTTTCCAGGTATTTACATCTGACATTGGGAACATACTTTATTTAGCATGGTGAAAAGAGGGCATTGATGAACAGGTCTCTTGTTGGAATACCGTCATACTCGTATTTCTGTAGTGTACCATAAGGTGATTTGAATTCTTGATATTGTGATAATTGATGTATGGCACCTTGATACCTCGCCATTGCCACAGCTTATACTGCACCTTCCATGGCTCTTTAAATATTTCTATTGCTATGCTGATAATGCCTCTGTATGGAACTGCAAAGGCTTTCGGGCTGGGCAGTTCAGCAATATTTATTATTGTTATTGTGATAAATTATGCTAAAATATGTCACAAAACGTAGATATCATCAATGCTTAAAGAACACTGATCAAACCCATATTTCATTACAAAGAGAGCATAATCAGTCCTGGTTCGTTCAGTTTAGTTCAGTGTGCAATGTATGAAACATCTGCAACACTATGTTTTTATGTTTTTATTTTATAACACCACTGATTCTTTTTTCCTGTCACAAATGAAATGATATCAGTAAAAAAAATAATATTATAACATTTTGTGTATAATCAAAGTCCAGTGATGTTACTTTTTTTGCTATTATTGCAATATTCTTGCTCAGGAGACGAACTGGCATATTTGTAAAGGAGCACTTCGTAAGATTACTAGTTTTGTTATTTTTTTTAAATAACTAGTATTATCAACAGTCAACAAGTCAACATTATCAACAAGTCTCATAATGTCACATTGTACCTCAGGAGGTAACAGTGAGTCACTGTAACCTCACGTGTTTTATGAGTCTAACGGGACAGGATGAAGAAGTAGCACTGCCCTGATGACATATTTTAATCTCTTGTTAATCCCGTAGATGGTCCTGCCCTGTTTACATCGATATAATTCTTATCCACAGAAAGGCACTGTAAACACCATTAGTGCTCTCATCAAAAAACAAAAGAAGTGATATAAACAGAAGCAAAACAAGTTTGTCTTACATTTACATCATAGAGCGACTTACACAGTTAATCATGTTACAGGTAGGCCAGTGTAGTGTTAGGAGTCTTGCCCATGGACTTCTATTGGTGTAGCACAGCACATTTACCCAGACCAGGATTCGAACCCCAGTCTCCCACATGTTGTGGTGCCTTCCACTACTAAAGACACTCTTGATTACAGTGTGAATATTTTGATTAAATCTTGATTAAAGGGGTAAAATTTGATTCATATTTTTTATTATTCATTATAATATTATTATGATATTAAACGTCTGCCATACAAATATACTACTTCTAGTGCAACATGCAGGACTGGCCATTTAAGGATAGTATAAAACATTAAAATCGTTACTGTATTTCACTACATACATTATGTAGTAGCTGTGTCTGTAGCTTTAAGCCTTGTAAAGTTTAAAAAGCACTAAGCCTCCTGTGAGTTTTCTAAAGTGCATATAAAATCAAATGCTCTTATGCGTTTGGAGGTTTAACAATTTCATAGAGGAGTAAATATTCATGTTAGGTCCAGACTTAGATGTTGAGATGTGATAAACAGTGTGTTGATTTAAACAGTGCTAATCTGTATCACAAACACTCTCTGGGGTGAGCAGTGGTGCTACACTATACTAACACAGCCAGAAATATGAATTTAGGTGTGTGTACAAACCATTTAGCTGAGAAAAATAAATTTCCATGACAGAGAATAAGCGCAGTTTGTACTAGCATGCAGGTTTATTAATTTCTTATAGCTCCATAATATTTTATCAAAATCTGTATGGCTCTGTTCTGACTTTCTGCCCTTTTCTTTGATATCTGCCTTCTTTAAAACCTGCACTGAGAGATTCTAATGAAATCTTTATTAGAGAAGGCCTACAACAGAAGCTAGTTCATTTTTTAACTCAGAACTTTCACTGGTAACCCTATTATTAATTCATGTTTGCAAACAACTGTTTCATCCTCCTTCCACAATTCACAGGTTAGCATGCACTGTTTGTCGTAGCATAGATAAAGAGTTTAAGATTTCAAGGAAGGTTGTGGTGGTACATGTTATCGTAAGAGAAATTAGGTATAAACCTTTAAACAGCCAATTAAATATACTGAAAGGAGCTTAATAACAGACTAAAAAAGCAAGAATATTGGGAATATTAAATTCTGCAATCCAAACAATTGGATCATGGTACCTCCTACCTGGTATTTCCAACATCTGATCTATTTAAAGGATGAAAAGCAGTCACAGTGCTTTGTACCACACTGAGCATGGATCACAGAAAGTTAGGGAGAGAACTGTCTCAGGCGATTATAAAGAAAATTACAGACAACCATGTTAAAAGTCAAGGCTATAAGATCATCTCTGAGCAGCTTGATGTTCCTGTTACTACAGTTGCACATATCATTCAGAAGTTGAAGGTCTGCAAGACTGTAGCCAAGCTTGCTGGACGTGACCGCAAGAGGAAAATTGATGACAAATTGAAAAGACGGATAATTGGAATGGTAACCAAAAAGCCCAGAACAACTTCCAAAGAGATTAGATGGCCGAGGCGGAAACCACTGTTGAAAGCAAATCATAAAAAAGGGACACTGGAATTTGCCAAAATGCATATTGACAAGCCACAAAGCTTTTAGGAGAATGTCCTTTGGACAGATGAGACAAAACTGGAGCTTCACATCAATTCTATGTTCACAAAGGCAAAAATGAAGCATACAAAGAAAGAACATTGTACCTACTGTGAAACATAGAGAAGGCTCAGTTATTTTTTTATGGCTGCTTTGCTGCATCTGGCACAGGGTGTTTTGAATCTGTGTAATAAAGTCTCAGGACTCATAGCATTCTGGAGCAAAATATGCTTCCCAGTGTCAGAAAGCCTGGTCATGTGTCCTCCAACAGGATAATCACCCAAAACAAACAGCTACAACATTTAAGATTGGATAGAAGCAAATCATTAGACTGAAGTGGCCTTCTGTGAGCCCTGATCTTAGCCCTATTAAACACATGTGGAAGGAGCTGAAATATACCATCTGGAGAACCTGAGACACCTGGAATAGTTTGCTCACAAGGAGTGGGCCAAAATACCTGTGGACAGGGCAGAAGTCTCTTTGAGAGTTACAGAAATCCCTTGATTGCAGTGACTGACTCAAAAGAGGCAACAAAATATTAAACTAAAAATACCATGGTTTGTTTTTTAAAATAATTCAGTTTGACCACAATTTAAAAACATGTCTGATTTTTATTAGCTGATTTTAATGACATTTATATTTATTATTACTTATTATTACTTTTGTCAGTTTCAAGTTATTTCAGTAACCACTGTGTGTTTTTCTTTAATAGAAGGGTACCAACAACTTTGTCTACATGATGTGATAATCTAGCTGACTGGCTTGAACAAACAAAGTCCTCTGACCAATCATATACAGATGTCCAAGGTCCCTATCACTGCTCTCTGCAACAAGAAACTTATAAACTTATACACTTGTGAACTTGAAACAAAATGGCACATATGTATAAAAACATAACAAAATAGAACAGCCTTGAGCTCACCTACAAGAGACAAGCGTAAGGCAACATTAGTGCCTTAGGTGACGTTTACAAAGCAGACCTACCAGACAATGTCATACATACACCCTCATTAATGTTCTCATGTCTGAATGCAATCAAATCTCAGGAGAAACAATTTAACATCTAGTGGAAACTTTTCCCAGATGCATAAGGGCTGTGACTGCAGCAAAGGAAGACAAACACCCTATTAATACTCTAGATAGTGGTGTTGAGTGAGCAGGTGTCTGGATGGATTTTCAAATGTGATGTATGCATATGTATAAGAATGGCAATAAAAGCTTTATCGAGATGTTGTGAAAATACAGTTGACAGTGATCAGATTCACTTTTAAAAGGCCTGTCCTTAAGCTACTGTTTTTAAAATGAACCTCAGTACCAGCATGGGACTGACCAGTTCTTTTTGCCAACTCAAACATAACTTATGTTAATCTTAGCTAACCGGAAAAAAGGTCCAACACCACACACACAACACAGCATGCAATGGGAAGGTTTGATTTCCAGGCAAAAGATGTTGCCCCCTGTGCCATGCTTTCAAATTAGCTTTTAGATTCTTCTCCATGCTTTTTCTGTTTTGTGTGGAACATGCAACACCCTTCCCAACCGGTTCGTACACCAAAGATGGACACCTGTAGATTTTTCAGAACAGAGAGGAGCTTGATTAACTGTAAAAGACAACAGCTTTAAGTAGTGTTTATCTGGTGGTGAGGGACCGGTGGTCTACCAGATACATTAGTGAACTCTTTTGAACATTCCAGTTTTGTCACTATTTTTCCTTTGACTTCTCACTTCCTTATGCAAGTAGATCATATTTTATTTAACCTGCTCAGAAAATGTCACTGACTTTTGTAAAAAACCCTAACCCTAACCTTCTGTGCCGTGATGCTCAAGCAGTTTTAGTGACTGGACTAAGTCATTAAAGTCTACAGCCACCCCGAGACCCAGAAAGAACTCTCTGCCCCTCTCTGGGTAACACCCAGGTATTCTAATACTTGCTTTCAGACATGCCAAGGGGTACTTTCATAGCCTTATTTAAAGCAGTAAGGCTAAGAGCAATACTGGCTCCTTTTAAATTTTCTTTTCTAAACATACTTAAAAAGCTGTTGGTGGGATGGTAGATGGTGGAGATACGTTGCTGAGATCATAAGATGGAAAGGACCAGGTATCTTCATGCTAAGTCTGCTATTCTCCCATGCTTGCAACTCGACTTATTATGCCTGCATTACCTAATACAGGCTCCAGTTCCTCAGTCTAGGGCTGAATGATATTTCGGGGGAAAGGTTACAGTACAGTATTTTAGGTTTTGCTAAAATTATTAAAAATGCTTAAAACCAATTAAAAAGACAGCTACATTTACAGAGATGACCAAATGGAGTTCAGTGTCATCCCAGCAATGGGATGAATGTGTTTAAAAGGGATAAAATAAATGGGAATTTTATCAACAATTTCAGCTAAATTCAATCATGGGGGTGTAAATCTAAGTTATTAACAGTGGTTTTATGTGACATAAATCATTGTAAAGAATATTTCCATTAAGGCTGCATGTTATTAACCACACGCCATGGTTCAATTACATTGCAACATATTTCCTTTCAATAGAATAAAAACCTATTACTGAACCCTTTATGCTGTGTACTGATTTCTTTTTTACTAAAATTACTCATATTTCTTGAAATATGTGAAAGCATAATTTAGCCAAATATCCAAAAGATCATGATAGGTCAAAAAGTTAACAGCACACAATAAAGCATCGGGTCAAGCAAGTGTGATTTGCCTCTGGTTACCTAGTGTGGTTAAATGATTTACTTTTCAAAGTACAAATGTTATATTAGACTAAATAGACAAGAACATGGCACACAGACTTTTTCAAGTAGCTCTGATAAAGCTCAGTGGATAAAACGTTTTTATAGGGCTTATAAATGGGAGAACACAATTTTCCTCCCTTTTGTAAAAAAAAAAAATAATAGAATTTGATTCAATGTTGAAATCTACAATTTCCCCTTCAGGCCTTACAATGAATATTTGGATACTAAGCTGCAAAAATTGCCTGTTTTTCAATTAATTGAATACAGGACGTTTCAGACTGCTTTTGAATATAAAAGTGATATTCCACCAGAGCATATCCTTCTATCCATATGTGGCTGTAATAACACAAAAGCAAAATTTTTACATATACGCAGATTCAACCTAAAATGAGCTGAATGCAGTACATAAACAAAACGTATAACTGAATTACACTGTGCAGATGTATGTTCTCTGTTTTTATTTTCAAATCAACATATAACTTGACTAGGAGTTATCTTCGGCCTCTAAAGGATAAAGTCTGGGAAATACTCATGTTAATGTGTATTACTTGTAACACCACATAAATGTCATAAGTAGTTGGATCTAATACAAATGTTACAATACCATTACCACTATGAGTATAAGTTCGGACCCACACCTCTGAGACACTGAATATCTGAACATATCTGGGGTCTTTCCCCATGATGATAAACGACATTGGTCATTAAGGTTGGTCCAAAGCTCGTGAGGCTACTTAAACTAGCCATCGAAATAGCAACCTGGCTGATGATGTGTAGCTTGACAGACAGAACCGTGCTTCTGATTTATAGAGGTAATTAGTAATTAGCACCTCAAATGGCCTGCACATGCTATAAGAGTGAACTAATGAGTGACTGGAGCTTGATGAATAACGTGTTACTGGTTTGGTGCCAGCTGAGAAACATAGCATGTGCTAATCCTAAATAGACGGCGTCCCAAGTGAGCAAAAATAATGCGTGCAATTACTCTTAGTGAGGCTTTTCTCCTGTCTTCTTCTGTGAATCAAATTCAAGTATGATAATAGGCAACAGACAACTAATTCCAGCCCTATGCAGAATATTTATGTTCCTTACATAATGTGCTTTTAGTTGTCCACTGGGTCCGAGTGACCAGAGCCATTTTCTTTGAAAGGAAGTGGCCTTTAAAACAAAACCCATGTACCACCCAATTCCCAGGAGCCACAGTCCATGAGCCTTCGCTAATATGCCTCTCATCTGTGCTTCCTGCAAATTAGCATTGTGCTTTTTTCTTTCACCACAAGGCTGAGAATCAACCCATAATGCTATGTGCTGCCAGTGCAGATTCATTTCCCTCTTCTGCCTCTTCTGTTACTTCTTAATTCCTCTTGAAGAGTCCAGGCTGTTGTGTTGGAAAGAAGACAGAAACAACAGCAGCATGCGCCTGTCTTGACTCGCATCTCTTTTGCCTCCTCAAACCATGCAAAGAAAATGCATCTCTTGCCCTAAGAGGCAGCGAAAGAGACGAGTGCTTTCTTATAAATGGGGCATGACCCCTCGGAGGTGCTGTTCTGAAGCAAATTTAGCACAAATAGCGTTAGTATTAATGAGGAAGGCGCGTCGCAGTGCTACATGGCTGCCGCCTCTGCTGCTGCTACGCACTCTGGCCTTCTTTTTCTAATGCAAATAGGAGTTGCCATAGGAACCATGGGCTCAAATGCAGATATATTAAAAAGAGGGACAATAAACGGCAGGTAGAACAGCCTGATCAGTCTGTAAATACAACAGCAAGTGAAAGAAGGTCATATGTGGCACAAAATGAACAACATCCCCCCTTGAAATGGACTTTATCCAGAAGTTACCTATTTATAAAAAGACATTGTGAAACTGTCTCTGATGATCCAGTGCTAATAACACTTCAACAGGAAAGATATCAAATGCCCATCATTCGCCATGAAAGGGTTCAAGAAGTTGATGTTGTCAAATTGTTGATTTTAAGATGCAACAAGTAGAGTATGCAGATATAGGTGAACTTTCTTCCCTCAGTTTATCATCATGAACTCCGTACCACATGAATAATAGCTTTTTGTTGGCCACAGATCACAAGGTAACAGTGTTTCAGTGTGAAGTAAAAGCAGCTCTTATAGTCAACATCTTTTTTCAGTCAGTAAAAATGTCTTATGGTTGTGGCCAGTTTTTTTGCTTCCATGTGAATTAGCGAGATGGAGATGTAGAACACAAGTAAAAGCATGGCTGACCAAATGAGATATGGCTTTTCCAACCATTGGCTTAGTAATTGTGATAAACCTTTGGCTAAACCACTAAACTTACATTCAATTTGTAAATTATTGGTGACATACTATATCATTTTTCTGAGAGTTCAGCTTGATAATATGTGGAAGTGTTTGGGGTGTTAGGTGAAAAATGATAATAATGCTTAATATAATTTTATTCTTGCCTACTTTTACATAATGATGCAAACAAAACTCAGAAAAGGTGTTATGGGTATAATAGAAAGACTATGGGAAAACAAGCATTTTAGTCTATAAGTTATATTCTTCAATTATATTATGCTAACAAGATTATAAGGGTCTTCTTTGATTTTAGGATGACTTTAAATGGCAGGCATTTATTAAGCATGCTTTTTTTTTAACTGTCTTGTTATCAAGAATGTTGTTGCACTTATCTGATCGTAAAATATGAACAAAATATGTTTTGTGGTATTCGCTTTGATATATCAAGTCTGAATAACAGTATGATGTTTAAGATTCATGGCATACAGTGGGTCATTTTGTGTTGATTGCTAGATAGCAGCATTGTAATCCTCAGCCATTAGACCACTAAACAAGTAGTGTAACGTGAACAAGTAGCATAAGAGCACAGCGCTAACATTAGAATTAGTTGAATATTAAACTTTCAAAACATCTCCTACACCTTACTCCCCAATCCACACAGTCCATATAGTCTAATTATTCATTTATTGCTTCAAAATAAATTCATGTGCAAAAAATTCAGAGCACACTCTTTCAGAGCATGATGCTATGTGGACAGTATTCATGCTTCAGGGACTCAGACGAAACACTCTGCAAAGTTAAAGTTTTGTGAAATAAAGAGTCAACAGTTTCTTTCATAGCGATTTCGGCTGCTTGTTGTTTTTCTTTTCTACTTAAATGGAATTTTATCTGTTCGTGTCAGGATTTAATTATTAAATGACTTGTGTTCATGTTTTGAATTAAAAATAAAGTCAACATTCTCCATGACTGATCATTACAGTAAGGGTTCTGATGGCTGTGAGGTGGCTCCACTGTGAGGACAGTGAGTCTGCTCCAGCTCTTTCGGAGGACAAATGCATTAAAGCGTGTGCTACATGCTGCTTTGTCTGTACAGGGACAGCTGTTCACAGGAAGGACCTGGACCCATGTTAAAATTCAGTTTTCATGAATTTAGCTAGTTACTGTGCACTGACCACAGTATAAAGTAGCTCCTTTAGTCAACATGAGATAAAACAATAAATGTTAACCGCTTAAACCAGCAGTGGACAGCCGCAGGGACTCAGACTAGATTTGAAACAACAAGACAGGGAAGCACCACCATAGAAAGTGTGGGCATGATATGGTATTTTTCATACTAGGTCTGTTGCGATTTGGTTAAAGTAAACAATGACATATCAAGACTAAAAATATGACATTTTAACTTTATTATTGTCCTTTTTTATCTACAATGCTTTCAAAGAACAAATTCTTTCAAATAACAAATGCTTTTCCAATATTTGCCTGAAATCAGTTGTCTCTGTCTCAGTCATTGGTTGTTACTGGAGATGCCAGTTTAGAAGTACAGTTTTGCACTAATACTGCTAATACTAAACTCTGTTTGTGTTTTGTACATTTGATGTCCAAAACAAAAGGAGCCTAAGCAGAGACTTGGTTTGAGTGCAAAAATGTTTGCCTCCCCCTCAAGATTCAGCTCTGGTAAGCCCCACAGGTATCCCTAGCAGGGGGACTGACGAACAATGTATTGTAACTTTTTGACGCCCCGCTGGTTAACATTTCTGCCCATTCGAAGGCAATATTCAACACTGTGGTGTTATTTATTTGTAAAGATATCCTGCCTTACTGTTATAGACAGACTGATACAGATTTTATAGTATCTTTTGTCAGAGACTTTGCTTTGGCACTACGACAGGTTTTTAGAGGTCTAATAAAACAGCATAAATGAGATGCTTACTGAGATGTAGTACTACAGACACAAGTATGTGAAGTTAATATATTGGATCACTGGCAATGCAACAAGTGTACTGTCTCAGACTCAGTGCACATCCCAACAAGTGTTTCAGTATCTGATTTGAGCATTTGATAGTTTGATGGTGCATTTAAATCAAACCTAAAAGTGTCCTAATGGTAAGTCTAATGGTAAGTGTCTTATTGGGTACCACTACAGACCCCTAATTTCCTTAAAAAAAAAACAAACCCAGAACTGATCCACATTTCACTTGCTGTAAATGTGATCAGGGAATCTTTTGCCAACATTTATTTCTGAACTATCAAAGATATGTGTCTTTCAGTGACTCCTGGTGTTGGCTGCCTTGGTTAACTTCCAGTGGAGTTATATCTGTGTTGGTTTATAAGGGGAAAAGGCTGAAACCTGAGGCTAGAACAACAATACTCATCACCCATGCCTATACACAGCCATATATGCACATCTATTATTCTGCATATGTTGATATATATATGCCTCATTTTTTAAAACATTAATAAGTTGGCATATGTTCCATATATGTATGTCCAAATATGTCAAATTTAAAAAGTTGCATATATGGGAACTTCATTTATGTCAACATATACCAGACATTTAAACTCCACAAACTCTATGACTATGGGAAAGCCTCAGAGCAGCTTGGCTAGTAGCTAGTGTGTAGTCACCATGACCATCATGAGTTTGGGGATGACTTTGGGATGAAATAAGAGCACATGTCACAAGTTTAAAAGGAGACATTACATAGTCTGAACTTAAACAGGTCCCATGCTGAGGTAATCAGTTTAAGCCGTCAGCTGCAGCATCAGGGTACATTTCCATATAAGGGATAAAACCATTCTAATGGTTAACAAAATCCTTTACCTGGGATCTAAACGTGTTGCCTCCGCTGATAGCTTGCTTGTAAAAGCTACCAGCTAGCAAACAGGGTTGGAAGATGCAGTTGCCAAGGTAGGATGCTATTAATATCAGCGCGGGAATGAAATCAATAGAGCAAGCAGGATGGCTTGTACAGCAGTCCTCTGCAAGAGGGCGACATTGAGGTTCATGAAGCGCCTTCTCTAGCGTAATTTTCTCTCCTGAGGGGGGAAAAGCCTCTACTGACACTTCAAGGTTCCGGACGAAACCATTTATTAAACATGTAGACTGTGTTCTATTTTATGGTAACGTGTTCCCACAGAATTACAACGACGTTTAAAAATTAAAGTCCAAATAAAAGTCCAAAACGTTGAAACTGTGCTTTCGGGTAGCGGTTTGATTCAGCAAAACAGCAGCAGAGCTTCTGAATTCACTTAGGTGTGGATAATTAATTCGTCAGCCTATGTACAGTTATGTAACGCAGCCGGTGCTCTGCTGAGTTGAGTGCTCGAGCTGTATGATTATGGTTTGCCTGCTCAGGGCAGCAAGCTCTACAAGGCAAACGCCGCCGGAATGCCCCAAATGTCTGCTCAGCCACTTCTAAAACTCTTGCCTCCGCAGCAAACGCGTGCTTACCCCTCACATGCACTTGCACCACAGAACACGAAGCCTGAGTGCACCGCGAGCCAAACAACCCAACCTGTCATTATTTAAAGCAGTTTACGGCCACTTCTTGCCGTGGACGCGGGCACTGCGCTTACCTGTTTTTCCAAACACTCCTTGGCGGAGAGTGAAGGTTTGGGCGACGGCGACCTGTCACACACGCAGCCCTCCAACAGGTAGAGCCCCGAGGGCCGAGAGCTCGACTCGCTCTCAAAGTAAAAGAGCATGTTCTGCAGCAGGGCGAACCACTTGGTGTGCCATTTCGTGTTGTCCGAGCTCTTCTTGCTCAAGCAGCCTCGCCTCGTGCCATCCTTCTTCGCCAGGAGACCCAGGTAGGTGACATGGCCGTCATTAAGGCGAATTCCCTTCTGCATGTTTGCTGAGACGCTGGAAGAGAGGGAATGGGGGGCAAGGAAAGAAAAAAGGCTGGCCTGCTCCCTTACATCTTCTTGGAGAGAGATCTCCCCACCACCTCCACCCCAAAACAGGCGAGCACTTGCGTTGGTGCTTTAGGAGCAACTAGCGGCGCGGTGTGCCCGCGCACGAAGAACAAGGAGGACGAAGCGCAGCGACAGACGGGCGACGGGAGACTCTACCATCCTAAATGTTTCCAGAGACGCTTGCCTAAACTGTCAAAGAGCAAAAAACAAAGAGGAAGAGAAGGGAGAGAAATAAGCATCCCTCAGCAGCAGCGCAGGAGCGAGGCAGACACTGGGCTACAGTATGTGCGCGAGTGCGGCGTTCGTGGCACTCTCACGTGAAATCGCTCCAGCATATGGGCAGAGGGGAGGCTGGCAAAGCCTTGTCACGTGACTCTCTCTCTCTCTCTCTTTCTCTCTCTCTCTCTCTCTCTCTCTCTCTCTCTCTCTCTCTCTCTCGGTGGCTACATTTCAGGACCTCGGACAGAGACTGTAGATGTGCTGGCAGTGCTGAGTTCATGTCAGCCCAGACGGCTCTGCTAAGCTTCTTCATTATTGGTGGGCTGGTATATGACCATGTTGTTTTAGCCCCACGTTAAAGACGTTTTAGTAGCTTAGATTAAATGAATTTTGGCCAGAGAGCTGCGTAAAAATATCTTCTAGAAAATGTTTACGTGGAAGGCGAACACAATCCAGTAACTGCAGTTTCTGACGGTTCTAAAACCTCAATTTTAACATTTTCCTTATATGGGCTACATTTTAAGAAGGCCTTAGACAAGTACCCACTGGCTGTTAGACCAGCACTACCCTTCAAAGGTTTAGTATCAGTGTTTTCCATAATATATCAAAAGCTGTAAAATTAAAGACATTTTAACTGTGTCCCAAATGATGGACACATCTGATCCATAATGTTAATAACATGTATAACAGTGGGAATTAAGTTACAATTAAATTAATGCATAGAATGCCTTGTGCTGTATTTGAAAAAGTGGTGATCATATTGCAACACAGATAATTTATTATGAACAGAAAAATCAGAGTATATTATTCATCTTCACAAATCAGCTTTACTACACCTGTTTCAGTTTCAACATCTTAAAGGTGCCTTAGAATTTATACAGTACTTGATGTCTGCATACAAGGTATGTCACTTTGCTCAGGATAAAAAATGCCCAGATGGGGTTTTACACACTCGTTCACACGCCTGTGAGAATGAAATAAGTAATAGGTCAGGTTGTTAGGCTATTTAGTAAGCAATGCTAATATTAATTACTTGAGGTTTACTAGTACTTACCTGCTTTCGGGCTGGACATCAACACAAAGTAAATGAAAGTTTGTACTCACTATGAAACTTTCAGTTTAAGATAATCTGCTATAACTGCCAAACATTAGATAAATGTGGCTGCTACTTATAGATTGGGGGTAAAGTTAATAAAGGTGGAACTGCTCCTCACTTCTGTCTCTTTGGTCTCAAATGTTGTTTGATATTGTCCAGGGTTTGAGAACCTGTCTGGATTGAAAAGTGCAGATTTTAAAGTTTTAAAAATATTATATAAGTTTTATAAATTTTATTAGAACAGAATTCTCTCAAAGATGTGAGCTCTGAAGTTGGATTTCTTGTCAACAGCTTGTTTTGTGACTTTTCTGTTCAGTGGTACCACAGTTACATTCTGATGACTATACAAGCTGTAGCATTTTGGATGGGACAGTTCATTCGATTAAGAAGCTGCTGAACAGAAAGCCAACAACAGCCTTGTTTGAAGATGGATCACTCATGTCCATTGACCGTTCTGTTTCTTGAAAAGGGTATGAAAAGTGCTGACGTTGCCCTTTACTATCTGGAATGGTTTTTTCTACATAATCCACCACTTTCATTACTCTTACATCATTGCCTAGTTTTTAATTTTGGGGTTAGTAAAGACTGTCATGTAACAGTTTAGGAATTTACTATTGGCCCGTTTTACTTGTGAACAACAGTTTTGAGGTAGTGTGGGAATTATTTTTAAACCATTATGTATAAAAATGATAGTAGAATGATTAATTCCTACACAAGTCTGTTTGGATTTAAATATCCATAAACTGATGCTAAAACTGTGCAGTGTGAGCTTTTATTCATTACTCAATTTCAGTACTAATATGCAGAGCAAGATAGCTAAATTATTTGCTGACATTCAATACATAACTATACAATTATATGTTATATGACATATTTTTCTTTTTTACTCATGTAAAGAATGTTTTTGGTATTATGAGCTATACTGGAACAGTTGTAGGACTTATGAATATTTTCTGATGTTCTTATTTGCACAGCTACTTTGCAGATGACTGATTAGTTAACCCATCCCATATCCAAGGGGAGAGATAGAGACCTTTCCATGTTTATTTTGCCCTGAGAACACAGCCATGTCCTCCAGCATCCCATCTGTAGGTTAAATTTCTTCACTGTGAAGCAGTACTTGTCCTGAGTATGCCCTCAGCTTGAACATTAATATCCTCTGCTATCTGGATTATGTACCTACTTCTGTCTAGCTTGTAGAAATTTGGGTGAAAAATATTGTTGTGAATGAATGAAAAGGATTTCACCCTCTGCATAAGATTTAATAACCATATAAACAATAGCTGGAATGAAGTCTTTCTTGAACATGGTTCCGTGCTGAGTATTATATGGAGCACTCCCAATTACAGTACTATTTTTACAGTACCCTCTTGCCCTGTAAAACCATGATTCAATGTGTTGAAGGTTTCATAGAATGAAAAACTGCGTTAATGTTGTCATAGTTGAATAAAAAAAAAGATCAGTACATAGAACATTCTCTTTCAAACATGAACTGTGCATTTGCAGGCCAATTCCAAAATCCTAGACGGTTACACAACTGTCCCAAAATTTCACCTACTAACATTCTAGACGTTTGAAGCAACATGAATGAAGCAACAGGAACCAAACTGTCAAGGGGCATGGCGGATGTTCTTTAAATGGGGCTTTAAATTGGTTTCCTATTCACCAACTTCTTGATTCAGTTCATTAAACTTTGAAAGGTAAAATAATTCTGTGACCTCATATTTTGAAGTTTCAGATATCGTTGAATGTGTTTGGGCTTTGTGAAATAAAGTGACATCACACTCAGAGTTGCTGAGACTTCTGTGTATCTTTCTGTTCAAAATGTTTTCTGATTTATTTCTGATGCAAAAAATTATCAAATGCAATAACAACAATAAATATAATATGTTTTTTTTATTTAGTGGCTGCTTTGACTGGAATAAAAAGAGGAAGGGTGGTCTCTGATTTTCTGATACAGCCCTATTGTATACAAAGATAGAAGCAACAAGTCTGGAACAAGTCTGTCTAACTCTTACATGCATGCACATATACAGAGTACATGTCCGTGGGGAATTCTGATAGTCTTCAGGTATATTTATATATATTTATTTATATCACACATTTTACTTTTACACTTTTATATTTTTGGTATTTAAAGTTGGGGTTTATGGTGATTTGCATAAATGCACATACTCAGACTCACCTGCAACACTTTGCTTTTACAAGTTCTTGTTTTCACTTTAAATCACTGTATGATGTGATTCAGTACTCCAGATGTCCATTAGAAGTTTGTCTTTAAAAAACTACCAACAGTTGAACATATCTGCTCATTGCTTTTAACTATCTACGCGATTTCCGCTTCTTTGTCTGCAGGGATTATTCACACTGAGGCTCTGTAGGTAAACAGAGGTTGGAATGAATATGTGCTTCAAGGATACACTGTCAATAGGCCCATTCAGTCTTTCCTGTTCCTTGTGTCCAACTGGTTTGTGTGTGGCAACTGAAGCCTCCGTATTGCGCTCAAGATTTTCTTAAGTGCTCTTAAGGTGCCTCCATCCACAGTCTTGTCTCCTCTTCACTTTCTGGCCCCACTGAGACCGTGACATTGTATGCCACCACTGATGAAGGAAACTGATCTTTGTTTTTCACAGTATGCAAAACACTCTACTGTTAAAACATTTTATGACCCTACCTATGAGCATTGACCTATTTCAATCATGTTATGTAGTTATATTCACAGCTCTTATGTTAGAACCACAACTTACAATTTACCCACCCCGAAAGAGCAAAGCCAGTTATGCTATTTTGGATTTCTGGCCACAGAGGCCTGTGACATCACTGGGATTTAACATAGTGACCTTCTCACAGCAAAAGTCTATTTCTGTATTCAAAATATTATGGTTCATGTGAGGTTTTTGAAATCAAATTAATAAAAAATGTAGCAGGGAAATCAGAATCCTCACCACAAATAATGTTTTATTAATGCTTCTTGGCACTTGGCATGAATGTATGGTTCCACGATAAACCTTGAATTGGTCTAGCTGTATACAAATGTTTCGTCTAGACCCATGACTCATTAGGACTGGTTAGACAAGGCAAGAATTTCCAATTGATGACAACTGCAGGGAATTACATTCTCTGACTCTTCAAACACTGTGCCAACACTCAGCAGTCACAGGCTCCTCTATATAAACGACGGAGGATCTGAAAATGCAGTTACCTAATGCCAACATAGCAGGTTAAAGCCATCTAAATATATCAAAATGCTTGCAATGCTTGGCATTTACAATGTCTGAAATGGACACGAAAGGGGAACTGTGGAAGTCAAGGTAAGATCTTTAAGACCAAGAAAACTCTCAGATAGAACCGTTCCATTGCTGGCCAGAAAGGCAAAGTTAAACCCTTAATTGACCACAAAGGACCTGCAGGAATGTTTAGTTGAGCCTACCGAGGTGGCACACTCTTCTAGTGTGCCTCACTGTACAAACACGATCTGCATATAAGTGTCATCAGAAGAAAGCCTCATCACAAAAGTCCATGTCTTAGATGTGTCAGAGGTGTTTTGGAGCTTCTCACAGCCGTCTGACATGAACATTATCTGAAAGCATCTGTTTAGTAATCCTAAACAGGTTTGGCAAACAAGACTGCAAATAATTTTACAAGTCTATGAGAATTCTGCAAGAAAGAATGGGAAAAAAAATTAAAAGAAAAACAAAAAGACTCTTATTCTGAGTCAAAAAGCATTTGCAAGCTGTAATAATTACCATTGTGGATGTTACTATGTACAGATTTAGTATTGTGTTCATTTTTAAAATTTACTTTATACCTTAAAAATGTAAACCAAATGTAAACCAACTTCACAAAACATTCTACTTACAAAAATATTCCAGGCTGTTCCACTGAAAGGTTCTTTAGAGAACCACAGGTGGTTATATCACTTCAAAGAACCATTTTAAAGCACCTTCATTTTAAGGAGTGCTTAACTTTAATTGCAACTTTGCATAAAAATATTTTCATGCAAATTTGTTCATGCATTATTTGTACACATTAGATCCTACTTTTCAAAATCAAAGCACACATGCTTAAGCCATGTATGAAGATTTTCTATGGCCACTTTTCTCCCTGCTGCATCAAAATCATTATCAATTACCCATAGACTTTGTCTCACTGTTAGCCCATGGAGAATCAGACTGGGTGTCATAGGGGGAGATAAAGGTCACTGCACATCACATCTAATTCAAACTTTGTTTCATTGTGCCATAAAAAACAACGTCGGCATGCTCGTTCACGTGAGTTTCGGTCCGAGGCTATTTTTATGCCCCCCTGAGCCACTCTGTTTCAGTACAATGGCTCACAGAATTTCACGTCCCTACTCATTTTCATCATAATTACTTTATGGACCAATTATCCGAGCTTATTTGGACCGGTGACATCTCGGCCACGTTGGCCAGTCCTTGCCTCTCTTTGTCTGGGCGGTTATATGACCAGGCAATAAAATATGTTCTAGCACACGGGCAATATGCCTCTCTGAGCACCCAATTTGTTTAAAAGGCCCAGCCCTTAATCTGCCACTGTCAGTACGTGGGCCACTTCTCAGAGGAGATTTATTTATGACTTTATCCTTGTTGTTATCTGCTCTTCCTCACATTTAGTCTGCCATAACCCCTGCTGTGCTGCGCCATTTAAATATGTGCTAGCTTTCCCTTTCCCTTCGAGCTGTCTGTGTGTGGAAATGATATGAATGTGACTAATTTAATGGTTCCATAAACCAACAACCAGAGTACTCAAATATTGAAAGAGAAAAGACCTGGGCGATGCTTTGTATTTCTTCACAAGGTTTACCCATTAGAAGCCACTATCACTGGCCAGTGATAATCTTGTTCTTTGAATACATTTGCATAGACGCACATGCAAGGGGTGAGATAACACTGACTGTATTGTTAGTGTGCTAGTGTGAGGGCACAGTCTAGGGTGCAACCTGCTCAACAACAGTGACGTTATGTATGTGTGTAGAAAGGAGGGTGAGGGGCTGCCCCCTTAGCTGCGGACCCATGAATACAGCGTCCGAAGCAAAGCAGTCACGTGGAGATGCTTCTCAGAGTCTCTCCTGTTTCTGAGATCAGAGATGAGAGGAAAGGAAAGTGATTTGTCTCCACCAGTCTGAATCAGCTTTCTTGGTAGCTACGGCAACTGCTGCCAGAGCTCTGATTGGGTTGACTGTGCGAATCATGTTGGCAGGAAAACGGACGTTAGAAATTCCTCTTCTGTCCCCTGTTCACCCCATTTCTCCTCCGTCAGGAGACAGAGAACAGTAACATGTATGCATATGTTTTGTTGGTGTACATCCATATCTCACAAAATGCTCTCACAAAAATTCCATGTCTCACAAAAAAAGTATGTGAAATGGGACATTTTAGAGAAACTTGCCAACTGTTTGAGTATTTCCTCACCATGGTAATGATAGGGACCAGGTGTTGTGATATCTAAAACTTAAGACAAGATCATTTTATTCATGATCTAAGATCACCCATGGACAAACCTGTCTTCTGAGTTTATGTATAGTGTTAATAATCAATTAAAATCATAAAACTGAAATTTATTTGCCTTATAGTGGACTGCATGGGTCTCTCTGCCATGGATGAATATATTTTCAAGGCCAAAACAATTGTAAAATAATTATCATACAATGTCTCACACATTGTCACACATGAGCTTTCCCAGGGAAAATTTGTATACTTGTACATTGACTTTTTTAAGGCAGAACATACAATTTTAATCCAATACATTTTTGCCAAATTCAGTAAATATCTCCTCATGTTCTGCTAGCCCTCCATTCTGTGCGCACACTAAAAAAACATCTGCGGTTCCTATACAGCCATGTGAATGGGAACTGGCTGTGATAGCAATTAGTTAGCATTGCATTATCAATTATAGGGACAGTTTCCTAACCTACATCAACCCAACGTTTGCTACATTACTTGTTGTGCAAATATCTGCAAAAAAGTTTGCTAGCCCAGTGTCTTTCACTATGGGAATGTGTGTCCATTGTTTTAGTGGAGCGGGGGTTCTGAAGAAGCACTGAAAGGAAGTATTTTTCTTTCTTTCTTTATTTATTTTTTGTCTGGGGTCAAGACATGGAATAATACAACCCAATGATATTTGGTTCCCTAAATGCATTAAAAGTGAATCCCTAAGGGGACAACCCCAGTGACAAAGTTTACACCCGGGTTTATACCCAGAATCAGAATTGATTTGTCACGTTATTTGGGGAGCTCAACACAATAACCTCCTCCCAACCTCCACCCCGATTTGAGTTTCCCCGCCCACGGCTTCAGAACTAGCCAAAAGAGTTCCATTTTTTTCCTGCCACTAGCATAATATAATAAAGATTCTGTTCTATTATATTACATTATATTGTTGTGACACTACTAATGTTTTGACCACACCTACCTCCTTGGTGGAAGCTAAGAGCTCAAGAACCTCTCTGATTTGCCATGCTGTTGGCTGTAGCTGACTAAATAAAGTATATTTTTGATACAGTGGCCAAAAACCTGTAAAGGTGAGGTAACCACTTTGTGTCTGAATCAAAGCTTAGCTCAGCTTCTTGTCCACATTTTCCTATTCCACACAAATGGTGTAGGAGTTATGCTGACGGTTCTTATTGATTGATTTTAAGCTTATGAGTTCCATATTTTTGCGTTCCACCTTGAATGTCACAGCAACTATGCTGGCAGCTTAGGCTGTCCGTCCAGTATATTGTTACAATTTGTTTATTCTACCTTGTGAAGCAGCTGGCCTTATGCATGTGCTGCTTTTCCAGGGTTTTCTGGGTTAGTGTGATCCAAAGAGAGCTAAGTACCAAATGACAAGTACCAAGTGGCAAAACTGCAGACCAAGGAAAAGCAAATAAGTTATTAAAAAACATACTGCTCTGCATTATTAGGTAAAATCCACAACAGCGTTGACACTGATGTAAGAATGTCATAGTTGTTTCACTGTGACCCTATGGAACTATGTTAACTTCTGAAGACGGGGTATAATATGTCACCCTTAAACAGTATAAGAGTCTCATTTCTATGACCACCGCTGTGGACCATTTGGAGTCAAACTTGTTCATTGCATCTTAACAGTTTTGTTATATTAGAAACGCCTGGTGAAAACTAGTGAAACTGTCCTGGATATTTATGGTCAGTTTTAATTGAATGTATTAGCGACATACAGTAGTTCTATGGATAGTATCATAAAGGTTACGATAAAAGTTTGTGTGGGTCTGTGTCACAAATGTGCAGCCTTCATGCTCTGTAAGGTTGACTAGGCCTTGATTTTAGAAAAGTCTCTAATACAGCATTCACTTTAACATCTCAGAAACTAAAGCTTGTTAAGCAACAGAAGACACTAGTTGGTTCAGTTATATATTTATTAGAAAATAGCCAAGTGCAGCAATTTGTTATCTTTCTGATTACTGTGTCCATTCAAAAGGACACATACCTCAATACACAAGTAGACCTTTCACATTTTCCCCCTTTCATCCTTTAGTATTCCTTCCACCCATGCTCTTTGTGTTGGAGACTGGTTTACCCCTAATTACATGATCCACTAGGCCTCTAATTCACCGTGCTCCACTCAGACGACATTTACTAATTACTCCCTCCTTTTTTTAGAAACAGCTCCCTCGTTTTTATCATGCCTTCCCTTTGCTCCTGATTGTCTACTTCCCCATGCACACTCACAGGGGTTGAGGATACCTCCATGGCCTCCACCTATCACAGACAGGGAGCTATATGGGCTCCTAATCCATCAAGCCACCAGGAATAAACCACAGTGCTGCCTCAGTGGTGAGGAGCTTTAACAACTTTGCAGTCGCCTAAAACAGAAGTATGTTACCCAAAATAGATTTCCTTACAGAAGTGGCTTGCTAAGCGCAATCCAGCACTGCTGTGGCAGGCCTAGATGGAACTTTTTGAAATATAGTATGTGTCTGTACAAAAGAGTGTGCTACGTTGGTTCTTGTTAAGGCCTTTAAAAAAGTATTGAATAATTTGCTTGCACTCAGCATGCACAACTTTGTAATTGCTTAACGCATCAGTATCTTTCCTAAAACATGTTTTTCTTCTCAGAACTGGCTCTCCAGTATTAATATGTCGAGTTGTACTTGGAAAATGTGTGAATGCCAAGGCCTCTAAAATAATGTATGCGGATTTTATAGCTGTACTGTACTGCAAAAAAGTTCCACTCATTAAAGTCATTTAAGTTATTCAAGTCAATCAAAGGTTTTTTCATTACACCACTAAATTGACAAAAGAGTTTCGGCTAAAGTCGAAAGGAAATAAAGTTTTATTAACATTTTTGGATTTTTTTTTTTAAATGACAAACAATTAAATATAGACCTTAGCCAATTAATCAAAAATGTAAGCCATGTTTTAGGATTAGTTTTGCCCAATGAGGTTCAGTAATGGAATTTTCTTAATTTGATGGGCCAGATTGTACAGAATAAAGAATCTGCATTTGCTTGCATTTTAATATACAGTTTTCCTGGATAGAGTCTGGATAGATACATCATCGTCCAGAAGTGTACAATAGATGCTAATTAACCAGAATGTTACTAGATGGGACTATAGAGTTTCTGACAGCTTATACAAAACCATAGAAATCAATAAGAAAGCTGAATACACATCCACATCACAAACAAACTAAAACAAATAATTGCAGATAAAAGCATTTTGCCACAGCAGGCACAAAAGATATTTATGGTACAGGTCTTCCTGTAATGACATGATCCATTGTTTAACATTTTTTCCAAGACTATTTCAGACTCTGCAGTAAAATAGCACTGTGAGTACTAACTTCACAGAGAGCAACACGTTTTAAGTATATGTGCAGAATTTTGAGTTTTTTTAACTTTTGTGTTCATTTAATTTTATTATTTGTTTTTACTACATATGGCACTAAATACAGAGAATTCACAAAACTTAATAGTCTTAATATGAGTTAATAGTCAAACAGACATGTGACATTAACTTATGCTCCATGTCTAGTTGTAGTTGGTAAGGGAGGGGTTGGTTAAGGAGCTGTTGGAGCAGTGACCGACACACTCTTTAGCCAACCACAGAGAGTATGGAAATGCTGTACTCTGGTCATTTGAATGACAGGGCAGAGTCATATGACTGTTCTGATTTATTGGGTGCCGCATTTATGAACAATAACAACCTGTGCAGCAATATGTATTATATATTATTTATTTGCATTGTCTAATGCAACATCTGAAATATGTGTATGTGTAAAAATATGTGTAAAAATTGTGTATTTAGGTTTCCATTCTTTTGTTCTGTTTTTTTTCATCAAGAGAGTTAAGACGGTGCTATCAGATTATAAGGGAAGAGTAATGAAAGATCAGTGTTTTAGAGGCTTACACATCACTTGTGGCAGGAGAGGAGTCACCAATCAGTGAACACTAATCAACCTTAATGGTCCCTTGATAATAAAACCACGTTGTATACTCCAGAGCTCCTAAGCCTCTGCTCCTGTAGCAAACAATTCTGAGGGCTAGCTGTGTGTGTGTGTGTTGGGATGGATGGAGGATGGTCTTGTTGGCTTTCAGGAATGCAGCTTGGCATTTCTTTCTTCTGGCCTGTGGCAGGGATTGCTGCTCCCTCTCAACAGCGGCTGATTCTCCTCAGTCAGGACCCATTAGTGGGCCTGCCAGTCACGGTGGGGTTCGAGGAGGGAGTGCTCATGGACCCTGGAGAGACTGGCCTGATGTCGCCTCTCCACTTGCCTGTTGTCATTAGAAATGGATTGTAAGGCAGATCTGCAGTAACCCTTGCTTTTTCTTCACACTGTTCAATGTTTTGTGATTTCTTGGCGAATTGGACTGGCAAATTCAGGGGCACAAATTTGAACAAAACGTATTTATCTTGCTTAATATTCTCTTCAGCGGGCAAATTAAATATGGCCCTTTACTAGCAATTTAATGCAGAATATTCATATATGGAAATAAATAAGAGATCCCTCCAGTTTCTTCTTAAATCAGCATCTCCATATGTACAGCAGGTTCTTAGTGAGGAACAGAAGGCTGGGTTCTAGCTTTAATGGGAGATACAATGAGCGTCTGGTTTATAAGGACAAGGTCAAGCATCAAACACACTGGACAACACAGCTACAGACTGGCAGAGGACTGGCACTCTCTACTGCCTGTGATGAGCGCCACCTCCTCATTCGAATGTCACTTATCCACCAGAAGATGACCTCACGTGACCTACAGAAAGACTGGCAAGCGGTGGCTGGGATGAAATGCACAGCAGGCATGGTTAAAAAACAGACTTCTGGAGGGGTCATTAGTGATTTTCTAAATAAACAGATCTAATACAATATCTAACCTGGAATTTGGGAGACATGTTTCCAGTAATGTATAGAATAAAACAGAACTGTTCATTTTGGTCAAACACAAACCCCAAAACTGTAAAACTAGGGAAACCGATCATTTTGAGATGGTCTGTTAAATTGAAGTTTAATATCTTGTAAAAGTATTTTTACTTCAGCACATGTAATTTGACCAAATATGCAGACACTTTTGCATATGACTGCAAAGGGCTATAACCTGAAGTAGCTTTAATTCACTTTTAGCACTTTTGCATTTTGGGGAAACATATTTCAGTTTACATGACATACAGTGGCCACATAAGCAACCAGAAACTCATTGCATCTGATCATTTTATTTGATTTCATACAAATGAAGACGTTATAGCAAACTTTACAGAAGAATATGCTTTTTATTCAATAAACTATTCCTGTTTATGTATCTCTATGCTTCCATAATTAAATATGACTCAAAGCTAGCTTATCTCTATAACACCACAGAATCATGTGACATGAGCCAAACTTTATGACAACAGCAACACAAACCATTAAGACCAGCATTAGGCTGATACAGTGGATTCATTTAACATATGGAATGCAACCTACTAAAATAGAAAACACACTGCCCTGTGAGAGTTGAATTCCAAATGTTTTATTTTCCTTCTCCTTGTAATTCACAGACCACACATAATGCTGTGGATTTATTGACACATATTTGAGGTTTAAAGGTCAAGTCAAGTTCTGTTTTAGCTGACAGCCTCGTCTTTAGGTCACAAAAACAAAATCCATGCAGGTGAAGCTAAAGTATCTTTTGCCATTTCTCATGCAGCGGCTTCCTGCTTAAATGTACCTGTGTCCCCTGAAATACACCACTGAAGGTAGAATGGGAAAACCGTGTCCGGTTCCTTTTACCTAGGTGTGTTTTACATTATTGAGATGTGGATTCATACAGGAGTACTAATACAGGTGGAGCTCCATGTTTGGTAAATTAATGGAGGCAATTAAATGTATTACTTAACAGACTTGTAAACATTACAGACATTAAAGATTCAGGTCAAATTGTTCACCCCAACAGACTTACATTACATCTTAGTTCTGGTAATAATATAGGCCCGCAGGACCTGTGATTATCAGGCATGCAAAATAATCACAGAGAAAATTTACATAACTGAAGGAAGTGATTGTTTACCGCTTTCTTACAGCAAAACAGTTACAGTATAAGCCACAAAACATGTGAATATAGCAACTTATAGCAAAACAAAAAAACCCAATTACCTATTGCACATGTGTAGGACTGTTTATGACTGTTTCATTACTCCACTCTGGAATTAATGCAAACTGTAGTCAAAATGTACTGCAAATCAAGCCCAGAAGAGGCCGATGCTCTTAGATCAATTAACTGCCCCACCCAGAGTCCAGAACTTTGATGAAAAGTGTTTGGTATTGTTAGAAACAATAAAAAGAAAAATGCAAAAATATCCCTACAAATATCACTGAAAAACTGAAAGCAAGTCTCTTGAAAATATTGAAAACTGTTATAAAGGCAACATGCATGACACGTGTAATAATGAAATGATGTAATGTTTGATTGTCATAGCTGTTTTACACATTGTGTATTAGTCACAGTATATAGCAAATTACTGCACAAGCAGTACATAAGCAGTATCCATGCAAAAAAAGAAAAGCTTGTTCATAGACAGGAAGTAAGGGGATTTGCACATGTAGTTGTTTCACTTGCAAATCAGATGAAGCCAATTCTTCGAATGTCACATGATCAGCCACTATTCACATCCATAATCAGCCCACTAGGTGGTCCTTTCACAGCATGTCTTCAGGTCATCTGAGTTTGTGTAAGGCCCACTGTGAAATATGACATGCACCGATACTTATTTAATGTTTGAAGGTGGTCATTGGACTGAAACCAAGGAACAATTCGACCTGGCCAGTCGTATTCAGGACCTCAGCGTGTGCATTGATTCTATTTCAGTGAGCTTGTGGAACAGTGAGTACTGCCTGAAAGGTCTATTTTAAGAGCGCAGTATGAATTATGGAGCGAATCGGCGTGCAACATGCATCTCACTAGTCCGTGACCCTGACAGCCCAGGCATGCGTGTAGATGGCGAGAGAGAGTGTTGACCAAGTCCTCTTCGTAGTGTGTCCGGGTGATAGGGTCTGTGTTCAGAAGTGTAGAGGAGGTGGCAGGAGCCCATCTCTCTTGGCTTTAGCCCAAGGCTGTGTGCTCTACGGCGGGGGCTGCCTGCAGGGTCGCCACCTGGCCGGTGCTTCCTCCAATCAGCCACTGTTGCTCCGAGAGCCTGGGCAGCATGGCCATAATTGAATTTCGCACATACCCACAGCGTCCAGGACTGGATGTGAAGTGTCCCGCACATTTAATCTCACCTCTGAGTAAAGAAGAATGATGGCTACAAAAATGCTATGAACAATTTTAGTGATATGAATGCTTCCCAACATCATGGTTTACAACTTTTATTGTAAAACAGCATATTTAATGGTTTAAAGGTGGGAAATAAGGCAAAATATAATTTTTGCTATACACAATACTGCTCCAGCCTGATTCTTTCTTTTTCTACATATTTACTACAGTCATAGGCGCAGGATATAATGCAATTCACTTTCAGTCCGTTCAGTGAATTTCAGTCTGCTAGAGGAACACAATACTCTACCAGCCAATATAAAGGCAGGGGGTTTGTGCTCATGCAATTGACAAAGGGAGGATGAGAGACTATATGATCAGGCATGGGTATTTTAACAGGTTAAAAGACCTCAGAGAGTCGATGGTGAGGTGTTGCAATGGCGATGGACCTATTGTTATTGCCTGAAGTGGCCAAATATAACTGCTGCTCAATTTAGATTGAGATGCCAGCATGGAACTGTTGCAATAATTTGTAACAATAAGTTGTAATAAAACTTCGATAAATTTGACTTCAATAAATGAAATGATGTTTTAAACACTGTTTTGTATTTCCTCATGTTCTCCTTGTCTTATATACCTTGTCTTTTAGTGTGGCAAATATGTAAAAGGAGAAAATCAGGAGGGACAATCCACAGCAGTGTATGTATCACAGTGTTTAGTTTTTCGGAGGTTAGACAAAACAGTCTTGTAAAACAAAAGTGCCACAGTTAAGGCTATGAAATGCTGATGATCCATTACTACAGTTCAGTAACAGCTGAGAAAGGTAGGATCTTGGTTGCAGGACCCACAGTCGTATGCTAGAGGCAAGGGAGCTGGAGGGTTACCAGTTAAATTCCCTGACCTGACAGGACACTACTGACCTAACCCTTCTCCCTTAGAGAAGGTGGATAGGGCTGCCCGCCATTACGGGTAGCCCCCCTAGTTTGTGTGTGTATGTGGATGTTGCACCGCAAGGGTTAAATGCAAGACAAATTCATCTGTGGTCAAGCACAGGAAAATGGTTCTAAGTTGTAATTCGTACGTTCGAACAAACATTTGAAGTGCATTCATAAACATTCATAAAAGATTTTAAATATTGACATGAGCCTTTGTAGCTGAACACAAACAATTAAAAAGAAAAAACTTTTTTTTTTTGTTCAATGTTCAATGTTCTAGTTAGTGATGCTTTCAAGCTGTGTGGGTGAAGACAGGAACATGTCATGTAAAGCACCACCACATCTTTTCAAACTCGCAACGCACCATCATTGTTTATCTGTTATGTCAGCTTGGTAGCGCAATAGCTAGCATTGCACTGAGTAAATAGGGGGAGAAATAGGACTATCCTACCCACCCAGATTTAGTGAGAAATCCGGCGAATCCTAACCGTGGATGAAAACCATTTTATAAACGGGTAGGCTGATTTTATATGTGATTAAAGGATGCTTCTGTTTGGAACAGCCTTTGGGTACAAAGTGGTCTAGAAATACCTCACCTAGATTTCAGCCTAGCTTTTGGAACCCAGACAATAAACAGAATGATCATTTTATGTAGATTACACAGTAACTATAAACCAGTTGGCTTTTTACTCCAACCCCCAAAAACCCCCCACCCCCACCCCGCCCCCATCTTTGGTATGAGTGACTATTTTTAGAAAACATGTAGTAATACATTACAGCTTAGGGCTGATACGACCCTTGATATAGCCAGAAAAACATACTGTACTGTAATGTATAACCATACAATAAAAATCATCACATTGCTCATCCTTGCTATTCTTAAAATAGAACATGATGGTTTAGCTGACAATAGCTAACAAATATTATATGTGATGTCCCAACTTGCAGAAGCTTTTAGCATGATGTTCTATGTTAGTGTGCTACAGTCTTCTTTAAAGGCACATGCTGGCTGTCTTGAAGGACAGTCATTATGTATCTTGGTTGATGTTTCATTTCAGCTAAAATGCTTTGTTTAATAGAACTACAATACCACGGGCCCACCTGCAAAGTGTTCAAAGATGGAACAAACAAAATAAGGGGTAAAATAATGCATGGAATTAAAAAAAATGTCAATACATAAAGATCACTCATGAATAACCCTCTAATGTGTATCGCACATGAACACAGTAAAGAGGATTGGATGGATGAATGTGAAACAATTCAGCCCTTTTATTGCCTATAGCACAGGCTATTTTAGGAGAGAGTGTGGAGCTCAAGTATGGAACAGCATTGCAGCCACCTCCTTATTAACAACAGAGATCATGGTACACTTAGGTAGTGTACATTGCTGTTAATGTGGTGCTCTTACTCTCCCACTGAAACAAAGATTAAAGATTAACACTACCTAAACAAAACCATGTATTTCTAAAATGTTAACTTTCCAGACAAAAAAAAAAAACATTTTAAAGGAATTCATTGTCAAAAAACATAACTCAATCCACAATTCACAAATGTACCCCGGATTTCATCAGTGAACCAAAAAATTTAGTTTAGATTTTAGTACTTTAGTCTAGAGTTGGAGCTACAGGCTAACATTACTTTACTTTAAAGTCAATAGAAGTCAGTAATCAATCAAATCTTTTTCAAAGCCTGGAAACTACTAAATGCTCTTTTTATTAGAAACAATATAGCTGCAATGCTAAACTAAAGAAGTGTTCAAAATTTAATTCAAATGGTTTGATGAGTGTTCATAGTCCAACATATGGAAATTTTACTGAATCGGTTCAGTAAGTGCAGTCTTCAGGCCAGAGACATATACAAACATTATTTTATTATTTAAATTAAATATATTTAAACTCAAGATAGGAATTATTACAGTAATAAGATAAATACAGTATATTCAAATCATCATTTAGGGTACTTACTGTTGGGAGGGGAACCCCCAGCATCCCCCCCCCCCCCAAAATAAAATCTTAATTATTTGTTTGTGTTATTATGATGTTCTTTTTAAACACGTTTATAGACATTTAAAAATGTATTTAACCGTAAATATGGAGATAACATTTATCACAAGTTTAAGAATAAAAAAGTCCATGGGTGGAGCCTTATGCAAGACCTCTGCAGTTTAGTCGTAGCAAAAAGTGAGACTACATCCCTGTTCTCACTAAAAAAGCACTCCTTTTCTGCAATGTGCAGTCAAATTCAAATTTCTCTAGTTTAATAAACAATATAACTGTCCAAAAAATGACTAATGATAGTTATGGTCAAAACTAGCTATAAATGTAAATACAGAAACATTTGAATTCAACAAATTTAATTGAGGTCCACAAAATCATCTGTGTTTTTAAATTTGAATTTACAAAGTCAGAGCTCTTGGAACAATCCTAACTGCCCGTGTCCTAATGTTCCTCATAGAGCAGACTGTCTGGTTTATGTCTTTGCAGACGTGAGGTCTGTGGGCTTAGACCAATGTCAAGAGCAAGAGGGGGAAAAGGGAAAACAAACATGAAAACACAAAGTAGGCCAATTATCAGTGACTATGAAAGCAAATGCTAATGCAGACTGGCAGGACCCAGGAAGGGATACACGGGGTGTCTTCAAGCTCTGCTCTCCCCATCAGCCACCGTAAATGTGAACTCAGAGGGGACACGCAAACAAGTCACTGGCTTACATAACCTAGCTTCCCCCCACCTCCCACCACCCCCTCTCCTCATTGCTCTTTGGTTCCTCCATGACCACCATGAGGAAGAAGAGCATTTATTCTCCTTCTCCTTGTCCAGTCCAGTGAGCACAAAAAAATCACAGCTGGATGCCCAGCTTTGTTCTGTTGCTAAAAGCTACGTGAAAAAATCTTAGATGATCTGGGAATCATTAGAATATTTGTGACAATAAATGTAAATTGTTACAGTACAAAGAATGTCAGATGTCATTTAATAAGAATCTAAATCATGCGAACGTGGCTTCAGGATGCAGTATATAAGTTGGTATTAATAAATCCAGTCATATGTTCTCTGTTTATTTTTGGTAAGCACAAAACACATTGGTTGAATAAAAATGTAATTGCATAATTTTAATCTGACCTCACGTGTAATCCATTAGCCAGCTAATGTAGCTAACAAGTACTGAAAGCTAAGTGGTGTGCATATGACTTATCTAAATCATAAACATATTGGCTTTAGCAATCACTGAGCCACTGTTCTGTTACACATTCTCTGACAGATGTGGTTTCTAGGCTGCAAGATGGCTGCTGCTACACGTTTTAGCTAAGTGTAGCACTTTCTGTCAAGTCTCCCCACTAATTATTGTCTCCTCATTGTTGGTCCTTGTCATGTGCTTTGTTTTGGTTTTCCCTCCCATAGGCTTATGTTTTAGCTCCTTCCCGCTCCACTCACAGTGCAAGGCCATCACCTGATGCCACCTGCCTCCTCCAGCTGTGTCTGGTTCCCTGGGTGTCCTTATACACCTCCTGTTTGCAGTCCTGTCTTAGTTATGCATTGTTACTGGTTTTGCAGTTATGTTTGTTATGATTTCCTGCTGTTCTTGCGGTTCTCAGCCCTGCTTCATGTTAGCCGTTCTCCCTACCATCCAGATTTTTAGTTTTGTTGCTGATCCTGGTCAGTTCTTATTTTGAAGTCGGTTGTGTTCTTTGTCTTTTTATTTCTCTGCCGTTTTTATAACTGACCTCAAAAAGCGTGTAGATAACACCTAGCAACACTATATATGTCAGTGCTGAACAATGAGTTTATAAACTGGCCTATGCTGGTCTTATGCTGGTCTGGTGATGGTTTTGGTGCAGACTCAACCTGGTCTTGTGAGTTTCATAACACAACACATGCTGATTTTGCTGGTGACCAGACTAATAGTTTCTACCAGTTCTGACCAACATACCAGCATCAAAAACACAACATAAGCTGCTTCTACTTGTAGTCAGTGCTGTTTTCTAGCAGCAATAGTTTCAGTGGGAAACTAAAGAAGCAAACTTTGAACACCAACCAACTAGAACTACATTTGGGATGAGTAAAAATTGTGTACAGCACACTAGAATATCTGCCCTGTTCTTACAAACTTCAGAAATGTAAGATCACCAGCTGAATTTAAACTTCTGTGCTATTTGTAAAAGCAAATTGTCACAGGTCAGCCTCCGTCTGAAGACAGCAGACATTTTAAACGTGAGCTAGTGTGGCTTACTGATATTTTAATCACTCTCTTTGAGTCACCGGGGGCTTGAGGGGCGATTTAGTTAGATGAGTGGGATACGTTTGTTGAATGTCAATTTGAGACCTGACGTCTCTGTATCTTAGTATCTCTTGGCGAATGAGAGAGAACAGTGCACAAATGTTTGGGATATAAAAAAGATGCCTTGCCAGAGCTGAGGGGTTTAGCTGCATTTATGTTACGCAGTTAGCAGAATGTTTTTTGACCTGCTTCTGGACGAAGATGCTGTTTTTATAACATGGACTTTGTATTTCCACTGTGTCCTTGCTTCAAACAGTTTCCAAATTATACTTACAATTGTATTTCTTTTAATTAGCGCTCCAAGCATTAACCAGCATCAGGCAACCCCTCTGTGCCCTCAGCGTGCTGTCTCCCAATTTATGCTCATAGCACCATTGTGTCAACACAGATTAGGCACTCCACGCCCCTGTCACACTACTGTCAACAAAAGCCACAAAAACAGAAAAACATCTTCATCATCATGGTTGTGTGTAAATGCTTGTTGCTGTTTTTGGAAGAGTACAACTTCTTACTGACAGCGAGCATATACTGTTAACTTCTGCCATGATTTATTGTGTACATTACAGGCATGGGAAGAAACATTCTCATTGAAGCTCTGTGATTTCTTCATTCAGTAACTGACACTGTCATCTCCAAGCAACTGACAGACCATGGAGAGGTACTACACCAGCCATGGCTATTTTCTAAAGCAGTTTCAGGACTTTCATGTCAGGCTCTTTTGATTTATACTCTTCCTTATTCCAACAGAACCAGGAAATCTTTCCAAGTCAGTCAGTTGAGTGCAGTTTCAGGGAGAATAACAAAATATAGACCTTAGAAAATGGCTGCAAAATGAATAATTTTAGCACCAAGAAAGAGAAAGCAAGACTGAAAGAAAACCCATGCTGCATTGCAGAATTAGACTCAGTAGCAGTAGCAGCAGTGACTTTTACAAATGAGCAGGTAGCACAGATGTTTTATAAGGAGATGCTTACAGTGATGCCCAAAATGTTGCCATACTATTTTCTGCCAACTATAGGAAGCTAAGGAGGCCACTACTTAACTACAAAGAACATTTGTCTGTCATTGGGTTGATTGAATACATCTGTGGTAAATGAAAACTAAAGCAAGTTTTTTGAGTTCAGAAGCATGTTTCCCAATCCATTAATTTAAATAACACAAGAAGAAGCCTGACTACACTGATAAGTGGCACTTCAAAGAGTCAATAAATTCTATTTCCAGCACAAAATAGTTTAAGTACCAATAAATTTGGTGGATACAGGTAGAAAGAAGACAGAGAAAAAGGCAGAGAGAGAACACGATGGTAGCTTTTATGCTCTTCTATCCTCTCCACTGCTTCATCTTGGCTAAATTAAATGTAAGGATGACAGATGCTGCCCATCAGCAAAGGGTTAGCAAGGTCATATCAAGATCCATACTCTGACCTTTCCCTCTGCTGCTTTTCTCCTCACTACCCATCAGACCTATCAGCTGGAACTAATGAGTGGTAATAAGCCCTGTCCAGGCCGGGCCTGTTCCATAATACAGTGGATTGGGCCTTGAGCATAACGTATGTTATGGGGCTGAGCATTTTCGATAAAAATTTTACCAGTAACACTTCCAGTGCCAAAGAACATCTGTCTCATACCATTCTTTCCCATCCTTTTCCCTCCATCTTTTTAAGCAATCACTCTTTCAGTCACCTGCTTGACATTTAGCTGGGCTGTGGAGCACTTGCAGCTAGTTTTCATGGTATATTGCTTGTCACTGGATCTTGCAAAAGCATAAATCATCCACCTTCCTGTACCTTGACAGTGATGTTCTGAAATGATGAGTCATAATTCAGGGCCAAGCGCAGAAGCTGCCCTCAACCCTCAAATTTTCTAATTTCTCTGCAAATGATGACTGTAAGCCCTGCTACGTGAATGTCAGGTCCATATCAAAGTCTGAGAATCAAAGTAGTGGAATTAATCATTGTGGTTTGAATCACGATATGGTAATATCAAAGGACAGCTCTGGAGCCCTCCGACCCCAAGATCAATCCAAAAATCCCTCATTTACGTCAAATGGATGCAAATAAATTAATGTGATATGAAAGGTCTACAAGGGCTATATTGTGACTGCATCAGTTCCCAACCAGGAATTATACAAACACTGCAGAGTTTTGTGTGATTTCTGTTTTTAGAATTACTGGCATAAATAAATATTGAGAGCCTTCTATTACAAAAACTTTTGTGGTTGGGCATCAGGCTGCCAACTCCACTTTAAAGGAACGTTCCTGTCAAAATGAAAATGTCAACACCTCCGTTGTAAACGTGCCTACTATTAGTCAGATTGAGACACAACAAAAAAATAAACACCTTGTTTATAAATATAAACAATATATAAAAATAAAAATAATAATAAAAATAATTCACCTTCAAGGGTTTTTTTTTTTCTTCAATTTTTGGCTGAGAATTGGATTAAAGTTTTCGAATAATTTTATCATTTGTAAAATCACTTAAAATAATAGAAATGCCTTGTTAGACGAGGAGAATATCCAACTGAACACTAAATTTAAGAATATTTAAAATGACTTACAATTCATTGAAAATTGGTATTGTTTCTATGGCATTCATTTTGTGAAGAATAAGACAGAAACACTGGTTTCTTTATGACTGTTTGATGAGGTAAGAGTTTACTTGTTGCAAAGTCTCGTATTTTTTTCAATATATGCCAATCCTTTCTATTATCATCTCTTTGTAATCCCTGTTGTTTTTACTTTGGTCAAAACATTTGACTTTGACGTTTTGAACATTGGTAGCAAATAAATAAGTACATAAAGTGTAACTAAGAAATAAGTACACAAATCTGTCACACAAAATTATAGTCACATTTTTTTTAGAAATACTGCCTTTTACAGTAATTCATCAGGTTCACAAGTGCAGTTGTCTTTTCACAGTAACAGCCCTTAAAATAAACCAGGATGCAAGTTAACAAGTTAAAAAGTATAACAAGAGACAAGATCCAGATAATAAGTCATAGAACATAAACAACAGAACCAAAGTAAAACTAAAGAAAAGAAAAAACAGAAAAGCAACACATAACACTCTCAATGACACAGGAAGCTAAAACCTGTTGAAGGTCATTCAGTAACTTAAATACCAACATTTAGGTCAGAATGCCTCTTAACCATGTGCCTAAAACATTCATTCCCTTTTAAAATGTCAGAATGGATCTTTTACACCTCATCAAAATTAGACACTGGACATGTGTCACTGAACCACAGCAAAGGTATGGTGTTTCTAAAAGAGAGAAAACAGAAAGAAAAAAGGAAGACAGTATGCCATTCATTTTTTTCCACAAAGAAAAGTGGGTGTAGTCTATGAGTGGTGGAATTAACTTGTTAGCTTAGTCCGTAGAAACCTGTAGTGAGGTAGGCTACTTTTGGCGAGTGTTTACAAATTAAACTGCTTGTTTAGTTACCATTTAATCAATGCAGACAAACATTTAGCAAGCTATTAATACTAAATCAGTTATCCCTTCTCCTGCCTGCTGAAAGAAAGTCTGTTGATTTGGTGATCATGTGATCTTTCCTCTAGCGCTACCATCAGGCTTTTTTTATTTCATTTTGTTATCCATTTTTCATTCTTTCCATTTTTTCATCTTTTAATAATAATAATGTGCATTTATTTTAATTAAAGAGGCCAATTTATATTTAATTATATTTTATATTTATTAATTATTTATTAAATTACAAAGTTATTTATTAACATTATTTTTACATTTGAAGAATTCTGTCTTTGAAAAAATTCAGACTACATTTAAACACAAAGAAATGTATCAATGCACTACAAATCTATTCTATTGTACACCAACTGTAGGCTACTCCTAATCCAAGTAAGATAACTATTGCATTTTGCAAAGCCTTATAGTTTGTGTGGAGCAATTCGTGGTTACATGTCTTATGATCAGTTTAATGCATGTAGCAATATTTGCGTTTTGAAAACTTAATAACCTCATATTTTAGAGGATCCGGTGATATACAAAGAAACAATGTACATAGGACAAAACATATCAACTTGGAAATATTTTTGTTTACTACAGAGCACCATAGCAGTGATCTTATATTTGTCCTTATATGGGGAACTATGGGTCCCTTAGAAGCTTATTATGCCACTTTTGTTTAGCGACTCAAAAATGTATTTTCATAAACAAAAAAATTGGACTGAAGTACATAATTACTGAACTAAGGGTGGCACGGTGACATAGTGGGTAGTACTGTCACCTCCCAGCAAGGGCCTGGCTTTGATTGCCAGCCAGGGTGTAAGGGACCTTTCTGTGTGGAGTTTGCAGGTTTTCGTATTGTCTGTGTGGAGACCTGGAAACCTGGAGTGATCAGCAGTTTAGAAGATGAATAAATTATTGAACTAGTAAACTAACATTATACCTGTAAGTTTACTTTTGGAATAGATGCAGTATAATATAAGCATTCAAATACAATGTAAAAATGTAAACTAGTTGTGTACTCAAAGTGTACTACTCTTACAACTAAAGTATACTACTAGTACATTGATATTACTACTACATAAACAATATCTATATCTAGGATATACTTGTACCTCAGCTTATTTAATAAAATGAAGATAAAGAAAACGTTTCATTATACAGGCTGTTTCAAGTTATTACAGTACAAACAGTGTTATTAGATGTAGTACTCCAGTTCTGTCTTTTTGACCATATGTTTTTCTGCTTGTTATTTAAAGCAGTGTCAAACTTGACACATGCAACTAGTAACAAGATTGAAATTCCCTAACGGACTCACACCTCAGAGAATCAGAACCCAACTCTGACTCACACCTCAGTGATTGAAAGCTCAACTCTGACTCACACCTCAGAGACGTGAGACTTGACACAAACTTGCACCTCAGACACTCGAGACTCGACTCTGACTCACATTTCAGAGATACAGACTCGACTTTGATTTACACATCAGAGCCTCTACTTGGACTTACACCTGATACTCAACTTACAGCTCAGCGATACAAGACTTTATGTTGTTTCTTGCCTCACATGCATGAGACTTGACTTGGACTTGCACCATATAGACACGAGACTTGAACAGGACTCAGAAACTCAAGACTTAAGTCTGTCTCTCACCTTAGAGACTCAAGATTTGACTCTGACTCACCCATCAAAGACTCGACTCGGCATCACACCTCAATATTACTCACATTAGATCTCTTTCTTGGAGATATGTCTGTTGCCTCCCTTCATTTCTCACATACTCAGAGGCCTAACAAAGTCTTTTGGGCCCACCTTTTTGTTCTCTGAATTATTTGTATCATACATAAAGAACATTGGTTAGTACAAAAACCTCCAGCAATGAAAAAAAAGAAAAAGCACAAAGAAACTGCTAACAGGTTAGCACAGTCACATGTTAGCCTGATGAGATGATTTATATTATGGATTTCTATCCCAAAAAGTTTATGCCATTACAAGTGATTACTAATACAAGTTTAGGACTGTGGTTCACATATCTGGATTATCTATGTTCAGAAACCTATTTGTTGGCTGCATGCATGTACAGTACTGTGCCTGAAGAGAGCATGTGCAATAGCAAGATTAATAAGCCTCTTTCAGTCTGACTCTGTTAGCCTCAAATCCACAGGAGAGGCGAAGGGCACCCGCCCGCAAAGCACAACGCTGCACTCCAAAACTGATAGAAGTGGACAAGTGGGCACTAGTGTGCAAATCTTACAGAAAGGGGATAGGGGAGGGTTTGTTTCAGTTAATGTATGCTTTCCCCCCAGCTTTTCATGTTTGTTCAAAGGCTTTTGATTGTGGGGTAGAGGCTTACATTAGCTTCGGTGAAGACTCAAATGAAGTTATGTAACTGAAATTATGAGGTGGGCAATGACTATGCAAGTGTGTGTAAATAAAAATTACCAAATTTTGTGTGAGTGAGAGAGGGCGAGGGAAATAGCTGTGCTATGTGTGTGCTAACATATTTATTTTTCTAATCTGAGGACGCTTTAATTGGAAGTTGATCAGCAAGCAAGCAACAAAAACCCAACAAGCATGGTAAATTAGATTACAAGCACTTCTATTCTAGCATGATCCCAGGTTAGAGGTCCCACAGGGTGATATAACCCCCCTCCCTTTACTTCCCTCATCAAATACTGGGGCCAAATCTAATAACACGATTAGGACCTGGCTGTGGTCTAATTTGCTCTGAAATGTAATCACAATGAGTACAGATTTACTGCCCTGGAAAGTTTTTGAAATCAGGTGGTTGATTTTTTTTTTTAATTAAACAATAATCATCTTTGCATAACTTTTTTATGCATAACTTTTTTGCTGAAAATGAGTTTTGCAGTTAGGACTGGATTACATGTAGCCCTAATTTCACATTCTCTTTACATAGTAATAATGTGACCCACTACTTGCTCACATTAGGAGGACTCTTACTTACTCGCTCAATCACGAAACATTGCGTGCATGGAGGCTCATGATAGGCACCTATCTTCTTAAACAAGGGATTACCCACAAGAGTGTGGTTGTTCTGTGTTGGGGGTTGGTCAGTGTGAGGGTGAATCTTGTAGTGACCGCCCCTTTGAGTTCAATGCTTTTCTACCTGGTGTTTACCTCATGACAGAACCATGGCCTCTCCCGGGTCTTACTCTACATCAAGACTACAATATCAAAATGGAGTCACAGTGTCATCACAATACCAATTTATGTATTAACAATGATATTTTGTCAAGTTTCTATTTTCCTCTTATACATAGAATATAATATTTTATTTTTGTTTTCTAATTAATAACACAGTTTCTAGAAGTGATTTCATGCATAAGCGATACCTTCTATAAAACTGAGATGACAAACTGATGCAGGATTCACCACATAGGGGGTTATCTTAAAATAATCCTTTTTTCCTTTTTGCTATGAAAGCAGACGGTTAAAACTTTTTGTTTTCAATTGATCATATTCCCCCAGGTTCTTCTAAGATTTTGATTTCTAAATTGAACATCTGTATACCTGCAGAGATATGATGCAACTGTAAATTCACATGACAGTACATTTTGCTTTGGATAAACAGTCTACAGTCATGCATATTATTTCTCTCCACGAAAAAAGTGTTTGAAACTTTGTACCGCTCTAACTGTCTGCTTAACCTTCACAATCAGATGACAGGGCAGATGTTCTAGCTGCATGGTAACATGACTACAGCTCGAAACCTCAAGTTGACACATCAGAGACAGAGTGTGATGACTGAAGGGGTTGTGTGCAGTAACACCCGGCGTTGGGCTTGTATGCTTCATCAGTGAGAAGCGCAAGGAGCCGAAGCCAATCGCTTCTAATGAGGAGTGACTCGCAGCAGCCCAGCATCTATCAGCAATGCAGAGTCAAACAACGGAGGAAAATGGCCAAGGTTTGACTTGCTAGAGTGGCCAGATTCTGAGCTTCTGATGAGCTTTGCAAAGGTTAGTTTGGTAACAGCACTACAGTATGTGTGCTGTATCTAACACTCTTTTCTATATTAATGACCAAGCTCTTTAGAACACACCTGTTTGAAAAAACGGCTTTGTAATTGCCATGAATTGCATCTATCAGCAGTGTCCCAAAGAGGCTGAAGTCAAAGAGGTCTGTTGCCATGCCTGAAAACAGCATGTCCCCTTTTTCTGACAATCTGCAACATAACTTGATGATTTGACTTCATTCCACCATTAAGAGAAATTGATCTCCTGCACATGAGGCCACATCTAAAGGGTGACCGACTCATCAGTCTGCCTTAATGTGCACTTCCTGCCTGTTTATTTTTTACTTATAAAAAGAAGCCTCTCCAGCACTGCTAAGTAAGAAAGGACAGAAATCAAGAAGGTGGAGCATAATTGTGTGTATTGCTGGGTTGGACGGTTCAGTCTGGACCTTCAGTAGGGGAGGATTATGAAAAAAAGTGTTCCTGGTTCTTAACGGGAAAATCCAACAATTTTGTAAATTCTTTTCTGTATCATTGAGATAACCATTGTAGAGAAACAATCACAGTGGTGGTGATAGGAACTAGAGGTTGTGACATCAACAATCTAATACAGTCACATAATGTACTATCCAAACCGCCAGTCAACCTATCTGTCTCCTAATGGAGAATTTATATAGTTTCTTATTATACTGTTTCTGATGGTAAAATAGTGGTAAATCTGAAATAAATGTTTTCTTCGGGGACTATTTTGGCTTGCAACTTTTTGTAAGTTTAGGACAACAAACACATATGGAAATGTAAACTAGTGTACAGTTACCCTTAGATTTCTAGTAAGGAATTGGCCACCAGGCTTTAGCTGGATGATAGCTTGCCAACAGTATGTCCAATGCCCATAAAACCCCTTCACCTTCCAGTGATGCCAACTGAAAACTCATAGATCATTGTGAGCTGGCTATATGAACGCTACTACATGGCTGTGGAATCTAAAAGCATGTTGACTCCTTTATTTTGGAACAGACTACATGTAAAAATGCACATTGTTTTCAATCTCCAGACAGAAGCATCACCTATCCCTGGTGTTCTGAAATATTTTTGAGAGAGACAGACGGACAGAGGCAGAGAAGACGATGGTGTGAGACAGGCAGAGAGAGCGAAGGAGAAAGCACAGCTGACTTCCTCTGTCGTTACTTACACCTGCAGTAGGATGCGATCTCCATAGCAACAAGACTTGGCAACAGCGTGCAGAGCTGATATTTGAGGTGGTGATCTTAAACACCCTCCTTTCTCTCCTTTTTACTGCAGTCTTACTGGGGAAAGCATCCATAGCTCTCCCTGCATGGAAGGTCTGCTGTTGCTGCACTGCATCCAAAGCCTTTTTAGTGGCGATCAGATTTGTAAGAATATAGAGTGCTCTTTCTTTTTAACAATGCAAACATAATTCGAAGGCTCTCTCCGAATACTTTGAAGACACATTACATAGACTGATCTAAAGGATAGTGCAGTTTCACACTGCATGCTCTGCAAGCAAAACTGCATTAGAATGTAAAAGCAATTCCAAAAACTGCATTGGAAGCAAGGACTCGATTGCCCGCAGGTTTAACCAAGGGATCATGAGCATTGCAATGTTTGCCAATTCACTACCCTAACCACCCACCCTCCACAACCCTCAGTATAAACCCACCGCTCATTGAACTGTGTCAGTGGGCTTGCCACAGTGAACAGACACTTGTCTGCATATAAATGCATGCATGCATGAAATCAAGTCACAGCTGAGAGCAGCGAAGCTCTGCAGATTCCTTATTCACACTGCAGTCTTCCGCAACTACAGTCTCACTAACCCTCTCTGCAGTCCTAGCCTCTCAGACTTAATACATGAAGGACCACTTATTCCACCAGTTCATCCAGGTCTTTGCTGTAAAGCACTGGGTTACAGAAACCAGGCAGATCTCTGTGGACTGCCATCATGGCGTCTCAGCCCTTTAGACAAGAGAACCAGCTCACAGTTAAAGTCCATGCCCTGGCACAGAGCGCTATCTCTAGCTTACTCAGCTGCCTGGCTTTGCGAGCGAAGTGCAGCCTCGTCATCTGCTTTGATAATGAGCCTGATGACCATGCAGCATTGCTCCAAGTCACTAAATTGCATGTGAGCACCATCTGGTGGACAGGAAACGGTCCTCAAAACATGCACAGATATATCTATGGCAGGTATCTGAGGGCCTCAAAGAGTACTATTTGAGGGTTAATTTAGAAAACCATGATCGAGATGCTCCTATAGACTTAATATAGACCATATATGTATCTATACTCTGCAGGAAGGGTAGCTCTCCAGGGAGGGCAGTTGAACCAGCTGTACACCAGTGCAAACTTAAGCAAGGCCTATACAATGCAGGCCTACTTTAAAGCAAAAAGGGTCGCACAACACAAACTATTCTTTACCTTAAACATACTAAATGCTTACAGATCTCCCTAAGCAGATATAAAGCACATCTGATGGAATTTAATGAGTTGTGTTGATTTTCTAGGTGAAACACACATTTGCACATTTTAAGACACAAATACTGTTTTTTTTTTATTGAAAGTAACACATTGGAGAAAACATAAGATTCGATTTTCCCAATATCTTAACCTCAAATAATTTAAACTGAAAGTTGCCACATTTAGGTTTGTTCCCTGTTGAAAATGCTTATTATTACTGTTCACAGTGTTGGTAAAGGAAACCAGACGTCCAAAGCATTTAATGCCTCTAAAAGTTTCCTCACAAAAATGTACAACATTAGAAAGCTATGAATATGCTGCATGATGCCTGACACATCATTTTACAACAAGCTGTGGGCTAAAGTGTTAGTCTAACATTGATTTTAAAGTACAGAGGTACATGCAGGGCATCATAGCTCCCAAAGAAACATTACCCATGATTTTGACCTTTCTCTACAAAACAGCATTTTATATCAAACCAGTCTGGATGACTTTATATCATGACACTGGAGAATTACCTCATGCCATGCTATTTTTATGTCACATATTTGGAGTCATATATCGGATAGAGCCTGTACATATCTGTTCTATGTGGTGTTAGCATAGTTAATGCTGGCAACAAATAATGAGTATCCAGTTGTAAGTAATACAAGTTTATTGAGTCATAATATAGAGAACATTACGTAAAGACGTCGGGTTGTGAACATACTGATTGGAATCACAAGGATGAGTGCAGAGGTGAAAGAGTACAATCATCTCCTAGCACTCAGTAGGTTTCTTGTCGCCGGTGTCCTTGGTGTCAGCCGACGTTTCATCCTGTCACTGAGCAGTGAATAATAGCTATTGAAATGCGTCTGAATTCAACCTCTCCATGCCATTCATCATTAGAGCAGAGCCTCTTCGCTTCGTCTTCACACACAAGCCACAATTAGTGTCAGTGGGGAAAAAAACACAGTGGAGCACCATTCTACATACTCAGCATCACTATTAATGCTCCGCACGCGTGGTGTTCACTGCACTCTATACACAGCTATTCTGCCTGCAGAGGTAGTATGTGATATTACTCAGTGTTCAGTGACGGAAGCGTGTGGACTTTATTACAGCAGGAAAATCTTTCTGCACTCAAATGGTCCTATCTGAGTTGACTGACTGTAGCCAGCGTACAAAAGACGCCAAGCAGAAGTCTGCTAAAGGGTCAGCCTACCCTAATGGTGTTTCTTTATACCAGAGGAAGCTCTTAAAAAATGAATAGCATTGTATTTCCTTCCTGTAATAGCCAGTTTGTTGTCATGGACACAGTTTTCACAAAAAAGGAAGAAAGGAAAGAAGAAAAAAAGAAGACAGAAAAAAAGGAACGGAAGAAAAAAAAACATAATCTGTGTCCATAGCAACTGAGTGCTGTTCAGCTTTGCCAAAAATGGTTTGGGTGGGGGGGGCATTCTTGAAGTGTAGGCAGATATGTGTCCTCAGCATCTCTGCGAGGCAGAACAAGATCAAATGTGGCGTCAGCGTCGGGGCACGGCGGGACGCACATCAGGCGAAAGGCTCCAAAGTCTCCCTTGTTATTTTGATGCCTGGACTCAGTAGCAGTTCCTGTAACGTAAGCTTGCTTTTCATAAAACAAGCACAACAACTAAAGGATATACTGATACAAGCTATGCATTTACAGAGATCACAGCAACTGCTACTGTCCACAGTCTCTTGCTGCATATCCAAACGACTCCTGACAGGCTTGTTCGGTCTGCATGCCGTTGTGCCCAGGGATGCTCCATGCAGTTATGTCTAAGACAATTACAGGGTGCATGGGTGCTTTGTTTAGAAAACAGAGAAAGACATCCTAGAAAAGCTGCTCCCTGGAGAAATAAAGTCAATAGCTATTTATAGAAACTCACCAGAGGGCCCTCTGCTGGAGAGTGCTGGCATTGCTTTGTGCGGTGGAGGGGGAGGATGTGTTGCTAAAAGTGTAAAAGGATTAGGCATTTCGAGCACTGTGCCAAGAAAGTGGCTCTCAATTTTTTTGCGCAAAATGTCTGCACATGAGGAATAATAAACAGGTGCAGGAGATGGAACACAACAAGCTGAACTCATCTACTGGAAAGGCTCTTACATATCAACATAAGTTATTTTTTCGCATTATATTTTGACATTACATAAAACACAATCCCGCCTGTTTTGAAGTTCTCCCACTTTTTGCAAAATTTTTATTTTATTTCAAAAACATTGACTGATTAAACACCGTCCATTTACACTCAATGTCTGTTTTATCCATCTGCCATTTAGGAGCATGTTGTAGCCCTGCAGTTACAGACTATGCTCTTTTTTGCGCACTTTCTTAATCCCTTTTCACCCTGTTCTTCAACAGTCAGGACCCCCACAGGACCACCACAGAGCAGATATTTATGGGTGATGGATCATTCTCAGCACTGCAGCAGTGGTGTGTTAGTGTGTGTTTTGCTGGTGTGAGTGGATCAGAGACAGCAGTGCTGCTGTCTCAGTGTAACTGCTGGACTGAGAAAAGTCCACTCACCAAAACTATTCAGCCAGCAGCAACCTTTTGGCAGCATCCTGTGACCACTGATGAAGGACTAAAGAATGGCCAACATAACCTACGCAGCAACAAATGAACTGCTGTCTCCCACTTTCCATCTAGAAAATGGACCAACAAAGCAGACACATCTAATAAAGCTAAAGGTAAGCTGGAGCAGTGTTTAAAAACATCAGCAACACTGCTATGTCTGATCCATCCTAGAGTATCCTAGAGTGTGCAATCCAGAACTGAATCATGGTATATGCCTTATTAAAACACAGAATAGTAAATGGCAAGATGGAGCAAAAAGTATGCAATTACATCACAGAGCGCTTCAAGGTAAGACTGCTGTAGTTCCCTTTGAGGAAAACCCTTTTATTAGGCCTGCGTCATACAGGCATTTCTCTGAACAGCCATTAGCTCGAGCCCTCCCACAATGGCAGAGTTCCAGAAAATGATTTGAGCTCTGTGTGAGGGCCTAATCAAGTCCCTTCTTAATTGAACAGCCCTTGCTTTTTAAAAGACGGTGGAGAGGTAGAGAAGTAGAAAACCTGTCTCTACTGCACAATCATCTTTCATCATTTCACAATTAGTTTAAGGGACCTGAGAGGCTATTCGGGGCCTTTTGTCACTGAGGTTTCTACTGAGTGTGGTGTGTGTGTCTGTGTGTGTCTGTGAGTGTCTGTAAATATGAGTGAGTGATGTGTGTATGTGTTCTCTGATGCTCCTTCTGGAGACTGAAGACTGGAGACTCAGTGGTGATGGGATAACAAATAAGCATGTTTTTTGGTTTCTGTGCAGAATATCACAAATGATTTTCTGGAAATGATGAAGTATCTAGCATGAATTAATTATTAGTATGAACTAAGAAAACCTCTCATGTTTTGTCTTGTACTGAAGTATATATATATATATACATACATGTTAATGTGTGATATGCACAGTGTTATGCTGCTGTTAGAGTTTGTACTTCTAAGGACTGCTAATCTCTGTACAATTCACCTCTATTTACTGTGTTTTATTTACTGTTGAGTTTTGACCCAGGTCAATACACTGTAGTGTACTGATTGTATTGTATCTGGTATTGCACTTCACTGTCTTGTTTAATTGCACTCTAGATTTCTGATTTACAGAAATGGTGTCCTGTACACACAGGCCCATATTGTTTTATTCCACTGCCTACTTTATTAAATAGTGTTTACACAGAAAGGCCAACATTCCAAACTTAACTAAAATTATCAATGGAATGTGAAGAAATAACTGTTTTGACACACCGTTTCAGGGCGTGTTGAGTTACAAACGTAGCAGCCAAAGAAGTGATACATATACAAAATAGGAGTTAACATTGTAGTTGCTTTCCACCACCAGAGATACCCTTGGCAAGTGAAGGGCTAAAGTGGCCTCACAATGTTCCTTATAGACTAGTAAAGGGTGAAGAGGGAGGAGCAGGGACAGTGCGTTAACTGGTGACATGTTGTTCTGCTACTGAAGAGCTGACTGGCATAAATGAGCTACATAACTTCTTCAATCACTTGGCTGGAAAGATTTCACACAATAAGGAGTAACAGAAGGTGAAAGAATCTGGGAAAATATGGACATTTAAAATGACACAGCCAAAGTAATTCAAGACTTTCATTCAAGAATTTGGGGACAAGATTATTTCCCCTCTTAACTCTGGGGAACTGCAGATGCTTTGCCAAGAGCCATAGATTTTTTTTTCAAATATATATATATATATATATATATATATATACAGTGAGTCCAAGAAGTATTTGATCCCTTGCTGATTTTCTTCGTTGGCCCACTAATAAAGACATGATCATTCTATACTTTTAATGGTAGATGTATTCTTACATGGAGAGACAGAATATTAAAAAGAAAATCCAGAAAATAAATCTAAGGAATATATATTAATTGATTTGTATTTCATGGAGTGAAATAAGTATTTGATCCCTTAGTATTCATTAGCAGTTCTGGCTTTTACAGACCAGTTAGACACTCCCAATCAACTTGTTACCTGACCTGAAGCCACCTGTTCTCACTAATCACTTGTGTGAAAAACACCTGTCCACAGAATCAGACAGATCACACAGATTTCAAGTCTCCAACATGGGTAAAACCAAAGAGCTGTCACAGGACCTCAGAGTCAGAATTGTTGACCTTCACAAAGCTGGAATGGGCTACAAAAAGATTAGTAAGGTGTTGGGATGTGAAAGTAACAAAAACTATTGGTGCAATTATCAGAAAGTTTAAAAAGAGTATAACATGACAATCAACAGACCTCGGCCCGGTGCTCCAAAGAAGATTTCGCCTCGTGGGGTGGCAAATATTCTGAGAACGGTCAGAAATCGTCCAGCAACCACACCGCAGGAGGTATCAAAATACCAGAATGCAGCTGGGACCACACTTTTCAAGGAAACAAATGGCAACACATTGCGCAACAATGGCTTCACATCCTGCAGTGCCCCAGTGCCCGAAAGGTACCCCTGCTGAAGAGAGCACATGTGGAGGCGCGCCTCAAGTATGCCAATGATCATTTGAAAGATGAACCAAGTTATTGGGAGAAGGTTTTGTGGTCAGACGAGACCAAAAATTGAACTTTTTTTTTGGCCTCAACTCCACCCGCCATGTGTGGAGGAAGAAAAAATGCTGCCTATGACCCAAGAACACTGTGCCCACCGTCAAGCATGGAGGTGGAAAGCATAATGTTTTGGGGGTGTTTCTCTGCCAAGGGTACAGGGCTACTTCACCGCATCACTGGGAAGATGGATGGAGCCATAGTACCGCACAATCCTGAGGGACAACCTCCTCCCCTCTGCCAGGGATCTGAAAATGGGCCGTGGTTGGGTCTTCCAACATGATAACGACCCTAAACATACAGCAAAGGCAACAAAGGATTGGCTCAAGAAGAATCACATTAAGGTCATGGAGTGGCCCAGCCAGTCGCCAGACCTCAATCCGATCGAAAATCTATGGAGGGAGCTGAAGGTCAGAGTTGCCAAGCGACAGCCCACCAACCTTCATGATTTAGAGAGGATCTGCAAAGAAGAGTGGGCCAAAATTCCCCCTGGTGTGTGTGTGCTAAACTTGTGGTTAACTACAACAAACGTCTCACCGCTGTGCTTGCAAACAAAGGCTTTGCCACTAAGTATTGAGTGTGTTTGGCAAGAGGGATCAAATACTTATTTCACTCCATGAAATACAAATCAATTAATATATATTCCTTAGATTTATTTTCTGGATTTTCTTTTTAATATTCTGTCTCTCCATGTAAGAATACATCTACCATTAAAAGTATAGAATGATCATGTCTTTATTAGTGGGCCAACGAAGAAAATCAGCAAGGGATCAAATACTTCTTGGACTCACTGTATATATATATATATATATATATATATATATATATATATATATGAAGAAAGAGAGAAAGAGAGAGAGAGAGGGAAAATTACATCAAACGATATTATTCATTATGATATTTTATATGAACTGTTATGTGAACTGCTGAGCCACCCAGTAACTGTCTTGTAAGGCAATGTAATTGGAGCTGCGGATGTGAAATATGCTGGACGCAGTGGAATGTAAGGAATTGTTGCTGCAAGGCTTTTTTCCACAAATACTCTTCCTATCAAGCCTGTGCTGCTCTGAGCATGAGCAGAATCCCCACTGCAATAAAAAGTCAAGTATTTAAACCACAATGCCTTAATTGCTGCCGGACTACCTGTGATCATGTTGTGCACCAGCTTTAATAGAAAATTTATTTTCCAGTCCTCTGCTACTGTGTTCTCTGCAGCAGTTTCCAGTCGAGAAACTGCTTTCCTGTTGATTTTGTCCACAAGAGGTTAAGCCTGGATGGCACAAGAGCTGCATGACTCACACGCCTGCTTCCTGTAGGGATCTGATCAGTGTCATTGGGAACGTTCATGTGAAAGTTCAAGTAGCAGAACAGCAGCAAAGAATTACAAATATGGACTCAATGGGGTCACACAGAGAAATATATAACATCCATATGAAACTGACTGACTTGTAAAACTGAAGTGACAACAGAACAACAGAACAGTAAGCTATTCGGTAGCTTTGGAGCTCTTCCAGAGTTTACTGCTGACCTGATTACTGTGCTGTTTTTTAGTGTAGCTGCTGCTTTTGAGATTCAGAGGCTTCCTACAGTGCATCAGCCTGTGTTAATGCTGTGATCTGCTGATAACATGCAGAGCCCACAAAGAGATTTCAGCAGAGCACTGCATATTCCACACCTTCTCTTCCGCCACCCAGACCCCCCTACTGCCGCCGTCTGAGCACACACATAAGTTTGTATTCCTGCCATTGTGGGTCACAGCGATTTCTTTTCTCTTTTTTCAAAAAATTTTTCTTTGTGAGTGCCTACAGATTTTCTCCACACGTGAAAAACACTATCAAGGTTCACAAAACCACCTCAAATCATGTTGTGGTTATTGTCTCATAATCATCATGCAAATAAACAATAGTCATATTATTTTATAGATCAGCTGGAGCACTAACATAGCTCAACAAATGTTATACACATAGCACATATCCGTATCTTATTAACTCATCTATTTGTTTATGAAACCTGTTAAATATTCACTTTTTAACAACACATCACCCGCCAACGCATACATGCATTCTTCAGTTCTTACCAGTCTAGAAGAAATGTTGAAGTTTAAGATCTAATTTCATCCTTTTATGCGCCAAGAGCAAAGCAATGTTAACTATTACTTTGCTTCTCTTTTATCAAATTTCTTAAGTTTGCTGAACATGGATTATCGAAAAGAGTAAGCAGCCACCATCGTTAACATGGTCTCATTTCAAAACCTTCAGTCATGGTTGTGTTTACTCTTCCCTTAAGCCAACCTGACCTCGAATGATCTAACCTTTCAACAAGATTAACAAAAAGTAAGAATAAACCATTGGAGCAGTTCTTCACCCTCTCTGTCTGACTGATGGCGTCTACAGTGAGTCAAAATCGTCTCTTAAGGTAAAAAATGGTATTATGAGAGGACGGGCCGGGCTAACTGGTTAACTTGCTCATTTTTGTAATGTTTTAAACTAAAACAGCTAAAACAGAACTGTCAGCGTGTTCACACAGTTGTTATAGTGTTCGCTGTTGAGATTAGGAAATTGAGGAAACATTATTTACACATGTATCTGCTATGTTTCAATAGTGGTAATTTGGTTATTTAATGCACTCAGGACTATTTCATTCACTTTTAATTCCAACATGCCAAACTACTTTATATATTTTCAATCTTTTTGTTTGTTCGCGTGAGATACACACACACCAATTTGTCATTGTTAGTTATTTCCGCTGACTGCTAAACCTAACCTCAGGCTTATAATAACATGAAAACTGCGCCATATTGGGGAAACTGAGTCCCCACAAAGAGCTAAAAACATACCATGGGCCCAGACACACACTGATGAGGGTAACGTGCAGAGCTATGACAGCAGTGTTTGCTGGAGGCTGTAATCCTGCCCGCCAGCTCTCTCTCTCTCTTTCTCTTTCTCTCTCTGCCTGTGCGGAGAAGAGACGACCACCACATCCCCACATCCGCGTGCGCGCTGGAGTGGAGGAGCCATCCGGAACTGAATCAACAGAGCGCCAGAACAAACCTTTCTCTCTCTCCACCGGTTTGCTTTAGCCGCGGCGCTTTCACTTTCTCACGCGCCGGCTGAGAGAGGAACCGGACTCAGATTAACCCCCGCCGTGCTAAACACACACAGGCTAAAGTGCGCGCGCCCCGCGGCCTCTTCTCTCGGACAGCGGCGCGCGGAGGCGTCACTGCACATTAGCGGCCTGCCATGCGGAAAGACTTGGCGGCGCTCAGTGGCCTGTAGCTCTTCGGCTTCAGGACGCTGGTTCCTAGTTTGAACGTTATTGCTAGGTCGTTTATGCGCTATTTCACACATTGATGGAGATCTTTCACGTCTTCCTGTCTTGTATGTCTTTGGTTTGGGATATGAGTAACAAATCACTCTTCCCATTAATCTTTTGGTACCAAATTGGAAAAGTTTAAGGTTTTCAATTATGCTACCACATCCTGTAAAAAACAATAGAATCCAACCAAAATGAATAAAGGATCACCTGGATTAACTAATCTGATAAAGCACCACCCTGAGGCAAAGCGTCTCTAGCAAGTCAAGAAAAACAGAAGCTTGCAGATTGTGGGTGAAGTGGGATAAGTCACAACAGCATAAAGTTATAATAAGTTCAAAATCCAGAATTTTGATTTTGTGATTTTTAGGGGTTCCAAAAGGTAATTAGGGGACCCCCTGTATTTTGTACTTTCGTAAAGATCCCTATTCTATATCTACAGCTAACTGTAATCTGGTTAGACTACGAAGAAATTCATGTCTGTGATGTATCTATCACACAGTTTTTGCACACTCACTAGAAATCAAAATGGGATTGGTTGATTCCACTGTAACTTCCTAATTATGCTGCTGTATGTCCTTCAGCTCTAATTGGACACATTTCAGTTGGGGTATAAATATTTTAGCCCTACTGTTTTAAAACCAAAATCTAACAATAAAATCGGCGTATTAGGGCTGTAATATACAGTGGGCTGAAAAGGTTTGGGCACTCCTGATAATTTTGATGATTTTCCTTTATAAATCATTGGTTGGTCAGATCAGCAATTTCAGTTAAATATATCGTATAACAGACAAACACAGTGAGAATATATGAGAAGTGAAATGAAGTTTATAGGATTTACAGAGAGTATGCAATGACAAAATTAGGCAGGTGCATACATTTGGGCAACCTTGTCGTTTTATTGATTTGAATACCTTTAGAACTAAATATTGGAATTTGGTTTGTAAGCTCATTGACCCTTGACCTACATACACAGGTGAATCCAATTATGAGAAGGAGGTTAAGGTGGCCAGTTGCAAGTTTTTCTCCTCTTTGCATCTTCTCTAAACAGTGGCAACATGGGAGCCTCAAAACAACTTTCAAATGACCTGAAAACAAAGATTGTTCAACATCACGATTTAGGGGAAGGATTCTAAAAACTATCTCAGAAATCTTTGCTGTCAGTTTCCACTGTGAGGAACATAGTAAAGAAAATGGAAGACCACAGGCACAGTTCTAGGCCCGAATTTGCAGGCCAAGAAAAATCTCAGATAGGCGAGGCGAAGGACGGTGAGAACAGTCATAGTCAACCCACAGACCAGCTCCAAAGACCTACAACATCATCTTGCTGCAGATGGTGTCAATGTGGCTCTATGGGAGAGTAATGCAGAAGAAGCCTTTTCTGCGCACACGCCACAAACAGAGCCGCTTGAGGTATGCTAAAGCACATTTGGATAAGCCAGCTTCATTTTGGAATAAGGTGCTATGGACAGATGAAACTAAAATAGAGTTATTTGGGCTTAACAAGGGCCTTTATGCATGGCGGAAAAAAAACACAGCACTCCAGGACTAACACTTGCTACCCACAGTAAAATTTGGTGGCGGTTCCATCATGCTGTGGGGCTGTGTGGCCAGTACAGGGACTGGGAATCTTGTTAAAGATATCAATATCAGCAGATTCTTGATAATCAGTGACAAAGCTGAAGCTGCGCCGAGGCTGGATACTTCAACAAGACAACGACCCTAAACATTGCTCAAAATCTACTAAGGCATTCAAGCAGAGGGACAAGTACAACGTTCTGGAATGGCCATCTCAGTCCCCAGACCTGAATATTATTGAAAATCTGTGGTGTGATTTAAAGTGGACTGTCCATGCTCGGAAACCATCAAACCTGACTGAACTGGAGATGTTTTGTAATAAAGAATGGTCCAAAATACCTTCAACCAGAATTCAGACTCTCACTGGAAGCTATAGTAAATGTTTAGAGGTTTTTATTTCTACAAAAGGAGGATCTACTAAATATTAATGTAATTTTTCTGTTGGCGTGCCCAAATTTATGCACCTGCCTAATTTTGTTTAAATAATCATTGCACACTCATTCTATAAACTTCATTTCACTGCTCAAATATCACTGTGTTTGTCTGCTATATGATATATTTAACTGACATTGCTGATCCGACCAACCAATAATTTATAAAGGAAAATCATCAAAATTATCAGGGGTGCCCAAACTTTTTCATACCACTGTATTTATATTTTTAATACTGCAATATTTTTCTATTCTTAGAATCAGTCTTTCTCTGAGGTCTCAAAGACCCCAAGGGTTCCACGAGGTAAACTAAAAAAGGGTAATGTTTTTATATATATAACAGTATGCCAGGCATTGTTAGAACACACATAATAAAGAGATTACTTAACTACTAAGATGTGGTTTGAGGCAAATCTGCAATTATCTAGGCACGCAGATTGCGCAATGCTAAACTAGCATACATTACTTGTTAGTTAATCCTGTAGCTCCAGCAAAAATCTAGAGTACATTTGAAATAAAGGGAAAATATGTAAATGCAATTTTTTCCAGAACTATTTAAAAGACAGTCACATTGAAAGCCACAGAAGCATTCAGTATTGTGCTTGTGACATAAGACCAACTCTAAAACAAGCCTAGAATTCCTGAACCCGAGCAGCTTTAATTACAAAGAGACAGAAAAAGGCTGGCACTAAACAGATAGTGCTAACGGTGATCAGTGATGAAAGCAGGCAGCCAAGAGAGAGCTTCTTCTGATTAATACTGCATGAGAAACACTTGTATCGCAGACATACTCATAGCCAACCATGCATCACACGTTCGCTCAATGCTGCCCATGATGATTGCTGCTGCTCCTCAGGTGCTAAGCAGCATTTTACTGTAGAATGCCCTACCATGGACCAATTTTAAGAATGCATATTTAGAAGAGAATCTCTTATCTATTATAAAACAATGTCTCAACCATCAGTTCATAAAAATACCATAACATAACCATAAAATAACTAGTGTGGGCGCTTTCAGAGGCAATGAACCTTTCAAATGTCTGGTTTCTATCATTGCCACTATTAACAATTCTGAGAGGTTTCTGTAAAGCATTTGACTTCAAATCACTCAGAACTACTGTCTTTACATCTTAGCTGTTTAATTGTGCAGAAGTTCTGAGAAATCAGCAGAATTCCCCAATAAGCCTTGTCTTCTGACTACTGCAAACCAAATGGTGAATCAGCTTTAAAAAGTCTAGGCTTAGGGAAATCTGTTTGTGGGAAACTGGCCCTGGTTGATCTTTTACTTATGCTTGTCAGATCAAATAAGCGTAACTGTCTGGAGAGAAACACCCATGCTCTGGGCTATACTGGCTAAAGAACAGAGGTGGAGCCTCCAGGTCCCAGAAACAGCCAATCAGCACGCTTGAACAGACAACCGAATAGGCACATTTTTAGCACCATGCACCATACATGCTACTTTGGGCTTCTCTTCCCCTGCTTAAAATTTACCAACTGTTTACCAAGGCTTTATATGCCATGATAATCTCAACATACAGCGTTATACCAACATAGCATGCAAAGAAAGAATGCCTACAGAAGTTCCTAAGGGAGAATAGTTATGTGTTTTATTTATTAGATAATGAGTTTGTTTGTTTGTTGTTTTTTCTCACAATATATGTTTATTTATACAATATACAACTACCAAACTCTCAGTATTTTTGTTGCTTTTAAATTTTTATTAATTTTAATCTTTTGCATTTTCACCATTAAGGATAGTAATAAAAGCTTCTGGCACTTTGTTGCAACTTGGGTTTCATTACTTTAATAATGTAGGATTTTTCCTCTCAGCAAGATGATTGCTATTGAGAAACACTCAAGTGTCTGCATATTTCACCTTCATTCAGTTTGGACAAAAAGTACATGTATTGCTTTGATTTTTGGTCTAGGAAGCAGATCTAGGAAGTAATTAGACACCTGACTGCCCACTCTTTGACCATAAATCAATCCAGCAAAGAGAAAATCAGCAAATCATGCATGTGTTGTGTGAAGGAAAGTTTGTTTTCACACGAGGAAGAATAACACACAAGACAGGAATTTAGTGGCTGATGCTTTATACTTATACCACGTATTAGATGTGTACCCGCCCTAATCCACATATGTGCCCCTTATTTAAGCAATAGTTCCTCGAGCAATACTCCACTTATTTTATTTTAGAGTTCCTTTTTACTGTGTTTTTATCTTTTCACCTGTGTTTTGCAGTGGTGAACTATGACTAATAAAGCTAGGCCTTCAGTTCAGACCATAAATTCCAAACCTGTTTTCTGCTACCAATCCTGTGGGCTCTGCTCGTTAGTTTTTGAGATTTATGACTCATGGGACTAATTTATGTGAAGTTACTGATTAGGATGTGTGTGTGCGGGCAATGTTCGTTTGTTGAGTCATTTACCTACATGAATTTAAGTCATCATGTTAAGTTCAGACAAGAGCTAAAAATGAATTTGAGCAATGAGGCTTATAATATGAACCTAGGCTTAAAACATATAATTCTTGGCAATGAGGCTTGTCATGTGAACGTAGCTAAATACATTGGATTTGAGCAACAAAGCTTGTATTGTGAATGTAGTCTTAAAAAATCGGATTCTGAGCAATGAAGCTTGTCATGTGAACCTAGGCTTAAAACATCAAATTCTGAGCAATGAGGCTTGTAATGTGAGCGTACGCTTTATTCTGCCAGGAGGAACTCAACAGGCAAAAGTGATGAAAAATGATATTTTAGTCCTCTATGAGGTATACAATTTAAAGGATGACAATTCTTAAGAAATAAAGACTCCTTGGCACAGGCCCCGTCCTAGGCTCAGATCTTCAAGCATTTGGACCCTCGCAGATCTAGTCGGATATGGACCGAAGGGGCAGAGCGTACTTCCTGGACAAAATTACTGAGAGTAAACTGGTGCTGGGGGCAGGGATGAGAAGAACCTGGACAGTGGCGCCTTAAAGCAATAGAACAGAAGCATATGTTAAATCCTTTTAATGAACCTTTTAAAGGTGGCACACTGCAATTGGCCAGAGAAATAAATGAATAAGTGACATAGCATTAGAGTTTTTCTCACAGAACTTGTACTAAAGCTTTCATAACATCGGATTTTAAGCAATAAGCCTTGTAATGTTAAAGCAGGATTAGAATTATTAAATTTTAAGGCTTAAAACGCCATATTTTGTGCAATGAGGCTTGTAATGTGAACATGTCTTTAGTGTCTGACAGTGCTCTGCTCTATAGTGACCTTATGCAAATGTTACAAATAGAATTAAAAGGAAAGGTACTGACTGAGGTCAAGAAGGGTTTGACATGTTTACCATTTGTTGCTTTCAAGCCAGTTTCCTTTTTTTCTGATATGCAAGTCTGTAGCAAACGAACAAGATTAATACAGCATAATTAAATCTGTCCATAGAGCTTCGAATGAGAAATGTGCGATTAGTGGTAATGCGGGTGAAAAGTATGTGGAGTATTTTGAGCTAAAAGTGAGTTTATGTGGAGTTTCTCTCACTGGGAGACTGCAGTGTTCTCCAGGGCATGAGGATGAATAAACAGCTGACAGGTATGTGTGCTGGAATGTGCAGCTGAACCACACCTGTGTGAATATGACTTTTCTTTTTTTCTTTTCCCATTCCACAGGCGTCCGAACACTCCCCCTCCACCCAATTGGTTATTTCGGTGGGTTACTAAAAGAGGGCAGGGCATGTATCAACTGAGGACCAATAGATGATTTAAGAAAGGCTAAGTAGGGTGGAGCCTGTTTGAAATAAAAAAACCTCATCAACAGGGCGTGTCCACTAAACCTCTCCTCTGTCTGGGTGTCAGTGGGGACTTTTTTGCGAAACCCCTCTACTTGGTCAACAGGTGAGGACTGTGAAGCAGATGTTCAAGGAAAAAGTAAGTTCCGTTTGTTTCGAACCCCTTTAAAAGATGGTAAGAACACTTTTCTTGGCTGGTTTCAGTTTCTTTTGCATCTTTTACCAATAACATACTTTTTCTTTTGGGAATATCCTGGACCTTATCTGGTTGGTCATCTCTGCGTGCAGATGATTTCCCCCAGAGGGCTGTACCTTGGGATTCAGGAGTGTAGTTCCTTCAAAACGGACAGCAATATCTGGAGCAATATCACTTCAGCTACTTTAATGTTCTCTGTCGACCACATCTCCTTATCACTTTTCCAGCCCAGCTTTTCTTTTAGTGCCCGTTGGACGGAGAACTGATAAGGGCATGTGCCCGATACATCCTGCCTGTCCACAGGGATGTGCTGGACACAAAACAGAGACGAAACCGGAACCATGACTGCTCCTCTTCTCTCTGGTGTGTCCAGTGTTCCTGTCATCATAGTGTGAATATACACACCTAATGTAAAGTAATACTTATATTTGCTGTACTAGTAATTGATGCTCAGTTGTTATACATGATTGTTAAAATATGCACATAATGCCAATTGTAGTTTCTTTGTTTGCTAGCTCTACGTGTTCTGCACAATTTAGTACCAGATTTATGTCATAGTTGTTTACATGGTTACACAAGTACATGAATGAGTCCCAGTTTAGACAAACAAAAAACCTTCACATAGGAACCATCATAAATCACTTCAGTTAGAAACAGCAGGACATATATACTACTGTTTTCTTTTGTAAGCTGAATAGAAGGCAGTGTTGCTGCCAATGTTTAACACCATGTTTCTCATGTTTTCACAGCCAGCGACAACTGGCTTTGTCATGCATGTAGCTTAGTGGTTGCTTGTTTAAATGCGCTGTATGCACAGATGTAAAATGAGTTTACTTCTCTGGAAGTATTGCGACGAATAACTTGGCAGCCTGAATAGCCGGTTGGGTGTCTGTTGAAGCCTCCAGGCATGCAGTAAACATGCAAAAGGAGCTACTCATAAAATAAAATCATGGATAAATATGCACTCTTTAAAGACCAGTAAAGGAGTGCCACAAAGAGGTGTGAGTGATGCCACTTGTTTGTGATGAACCATTTAAAGGCTTTAAAGTTCTTTATCAGTTTCAGCTTTCTTTTAAGAAACTTTACATCGTGTAGAAGTTCCTTAAAGTTCATATTTTATGTACGTTTCCCTGAAACTCATTATTTTTATTTTACATCTTGCTTTATACCTTCAGTGCCTTCCTGGAGCAGTATTTATTCTGTTATACATACATTTTTACTGTATTGTCTTTTTACTTGTGCTATACAGTAGTGAACCGTGACTAGTGGGGCTGGGCCTACAGTTCAGGCCTTAAATGGCATTGCATTAAAGTTTGTAGGGAACAAAGTAGCATATGGTTTCATGCAGGTAAAACCATGTATCTCCATGTTTTTATTTTTGTACATCATGTGAACACGGCAGCTGTTGTTTATTTTGTGTGAATATGTTTTCTATATTTCACCTTGTAGCATGGGTAAAGTTACCACTCAAAGCCTAGAGTAGAATTTGTACTTACAATCAATACATGATTGGGATTATGTTGCTGATTAAAATGTTTATCAGCACGAGTGCTCAATCCTGCTACTGTCGGGGTCTACTGTTTAAAATTTAGCACCATCCCTAATGAAACACACCTGATTAAGGTAATAAAGGCCTTCAGGTGCCAGTTTTGTTGAATCTGAAAATTCCAGGATATCCAGACCAGTATCCTTTGCTATGTCATCATACAAGAACCCTTTCTAGAAGGAGTGTGATAAAGTCTTAGGCACACATAAAAAGGTTTAATACAATTTGTCATAGAACACAGGTCAACATCAGAATATAAAACAAATAAGCACAAATCAGTAAAATGTTTACAGGACTTTTAATTACCTTTAGATGTTGAAAAACCTTCACATCTTTAGATGAGCACAGCTTTGCCACCTGATGTTTTCCAGTTATTGCATGGATTTGTCCTATTCCATCAGCAGCACATTGTCTTTCTCATTGTTAGAAATCTTTATGCTTTTTAAATTAAATGAAGAGAAATCTTCCAATATCACATCCATGGTACTGCATAGAACTGCATAGTTGATGGGCCATGACATTTACACAGATAAAATAAAATAGTGCCTAAATGTTTTTTGAGTGATGCCATAGAAGAAACATAGAAGAAATTTGGTTCTCTAAGAACCTTTAAATGTATATTCCATTCCATTCCTTCCTTCCTTCCTTCCTTCCTTCCTTCCTTTACCTTTTCATTTTAATGGGAGCCAGCATGAGGCTCAGTACACTCTTTGCAATGACGGTTCCTCTATGGTTGGGCATGAAAAATGTAATTATTGTTGTTAAACTTTACAATATGTTTCTTTACAAAACCTTCAAGAACCATCCAGAGAAATGACGGAGAGAAGCAAAAGATTTTGTTTTCTGGGTTTTAAATTTTCAGAAGTGTGTCTGTTAGTGGCCTGAAACTTATGTATGAGGTGCTTCTCCAAAAGCACCTCACAGTGCAACTACATCTTCAGGCACAAGAGGGTACCGTCCCTCCATTTTTAGATCCTTCTCAGTCTCTGCTCCTTCATGTCCGCATAGACATTATTCTGCTCACTGAGTGCTCCCAATCACACAAAATCAAAATAAGTACAGGGTTCAGAAGGGGGTCAGGCATCCGTTTGAATCTAGGAAATGCAAAATGATTATGGCCCTTCGCAAGAGGTCAGTAATTGATATCATTAAGACAAGGAGGGCAGAAGAAGGTTAGTAAGCTTCTTGGAGATTCAGTTCACAGCGTGCTTTCTAGAGGTTTGTTCATCCTTTCCTCCTCTGTTGTTCATTTTCAGTGGCCTTAGTTAGCTGAACATTCATTGTTATATGTTTCATTACTGCTTTGGTAAAGAACACTGAACAAGTGCACTGCAGATCCAGGCTGCTTGTTTGCTGCACTGTTTGCATATTTCCAGTGGGAGTAGTTGGCAAGGCGAACTTCATATATTTTAAAGGTCATAGATACATCTGTTATGAGCTTTTATTACGGCTTTACAAATCTCTACTATTGGCGTGTGTGTTCATCACAGCTTCTTCTCAGTTTCTTAATGACAATTGTCAAAAATAAATCCATGATTTTTATGATTTCTAGACCTTTTAGGGCTTAACTGAGATATTTACCCTTAATATTCTTCAAGAATCTTCTTTCATTTATTTCAATGCTGAAACTGCAGGGAGGTTTAATCCATAAGTGTAATGTTTATTTCTCAGCACATTCATTCTTGGTCTTTTTAAGCACAGTGTGTCTAGGACATGATGTCTTGAGGCTTCCTGGTCCTAAACCTGAATAGCAGAATCAGGTATGCTAGAAGCAGGTGAACTAAACTGTGTATTGCAGAAGGCATTTCATGACCAGTATAGAAATGCACTGATGTAAAGAAGTGGAGCGGTGACCTCTACTGGTTGGGTAGTGAGCGTGCGCCACAAGACTGTAGTTCAACCCCCATTAATTTATGATGCAACCATGGGAGCCTGTCACCATGACGACGCAATGCTAAGAAAAAAGCGAGATGGGTCGGTAATCAAAAAAGCTTGTAGTAGGAGGATTGGGGGGTGTAGATGAAACACTATAGATGGGTGGATAGTGAAGAGCACACAATAAATTAATTATAGATGGTAAAGCTCCATTCAATGGAATGATTCAGTTGGTGCCAGGTGTCTATTTCAACTCCTGAATACATGTTGACTAACACATTCAATCAGTACAGTTGTAAACCACACTAAGATCTAGTCAATAAAGCACTCATGGCAGAAAAATGACATACACACATAGCACATTTTAACAAGTATAGATTGATAAGGCTACTGTGGCATTTCTGTGATGAAGTATGCCATGTGGCTTGGTTGGATACATACCATTACACGCCTAATCAACTGGATGATTGACTATGAGTAGGTGTGTGGCACTCCTGACATCTACCAGGTGATAGCGTTCCACTAAACACCAGAAGTTCCCTTGGTCCAATCTGCTTCTTTGACAGTTGCAATCGCATAAGGCCTGTAGGTCGCCAACTTGCTAACCCCGCAATCTGCTCTCCCCCACTCCCCTTCACACACTTCACTGGGCTAGAGGCCATGCTCCATTTTGGCAGTACACCCATACAGCTTACGGCCCGCTAATTTGGGTAGATTTCTCAGCTAGGCCCAAACACGCACAACTATTGTACCCAATAGGGTCAGACTGTATGGTCGGGGCACTTGAGTATCTGTAGAGCTGTTTAAAAGTTATCAAGAAAATGCCTTTAAGAGAAGAAGGAGCAATTATTCTACACGTGATGTTGGTGAAATCCACTGTCCATTGTAATCCACTGAATTACACTGGCTGATAAAACCAGAACAACATCCTGCATGATTTGTAGAATAGCTTGTCTGAAAGACAAAAATCACAGTATATAATCTGAAATAAATTCATTTCAACGATTTTCATTATCGGCACAGTGTTTTAAAAAATGTACAGTGAGTGAAATAAGGGTTGGTTGTAAACAATACTGTGCCAAAGTCAAAGACCATTCTTCCAAAAACATTTGTGAAATGCAAATACAATCAAGGTTAGCAAATGCTAACCTTTAATGGTGTTCTGTATAAAACTGAAAACACACTACAGCTTTACATAATGAATGCTTGATTTTTGTAATTACATGTTCATTCCGTATTTGATGCCTGCGACACATTCTAAAAAGCTGTGATGGGAGCAAGTTTTTTATGTGCTATATGACCTTTACTCTTAATAATTGTTTGGTAACTGAAGACTGATTCGGTTTTATCCAGCATATAATGCTCCAAAGTCTGTATATATCTTCTGGTGTTTATACTGCTTTTATAGATGTTCAAGTTACTCAGTAATAAACCTCTATACCATGATAGAGCCAGGTTCTTAATATTTACGCTGGCAACAATGTGACTTTTTTGTCTCAGAAGAGACAACACCCATTATTTCACTAAACACTCGGAATGGTTCTCATGAATAATACCACCACAATATGGTGCCACAGTCTTCAGTTCATTTGTGGTGAGCTTGAGGCCAGAGAAGTCTGAAGATTTATTAACGGTGTCCATTAACTTTTGTCAACGCAGCAACAAGCAGTGTCAATCACAGAAGCATGGTTTTAACGCAATGATAATGAGGGGTCAAAGGTCATGGGCAATCACTTGTGTTTTGTACCATTGCAGAGATGCCAAATCCTTGTAAACACTTCTTGAGGAATGTTGCTTAAACAGATGAGCTATTTGCTGATGCAATTTTGACCAGGTCACAAACACTACGCCTCTTCTGGATGCTCCTTTTATAACCAAGCATGACTAAATCACCTGTTATTAAATGTTTTTTTTGCAGTCTTAAACCTCTGTCTTACTTTTTTTTTCAGGTACATTTTTCAGGTACTGGATTTAGAATGAGGGTATATTTAGTAAAAGCAATGGAGTAGATAATATAAAACATCAAATGTATTGTTGTCATACTACTTTTGTTTAAATAGAGAATAACAATTTACAAAGCACTGTTTTCTAAGTTTTCCTCGTATTTCATATTTTTTTGCATGAACTCTTTTCGCTTAATTCTGTGCATGCTACTGTATTGGAAATTCAAAATGGTCATAAGGTGCAACTTTTCAGGATATATTTCTGAGGTGATTAGATATGAGATCATTCATTTACACTATGAGAGAAAACATCAATGTAAAAGAAACAGGAGTGTTTAATAATGTTATTAAATAATACGCATTATGAAGTCTAAGCCTGATAGCATGCCAGCCTGAAATATTACATCCTGTCACATTCCAATTCATTACCACTTCAGTGCTTTTTTGTGGTGCTGCCTGGGACAAGAAAGAAATATTCTTATATCTAAGACAAAAAAAATCTTGACAAAAAATCTAATTACTATGTTCATTTTGGAGCGATAATGAAATGACTTTCTCTAATGATAAATGACAATATCGTGCAGGCATTCTCTGTATAGGCAAGATATGCATGCGTTCAAATAATCTCAGACAACTGTATGCTTGTCTTTCAGATCGATTAGACACAACAAATCCTTCTCATCTTCAGTTGCAGCCACAACAACACTTGAATGCCCTCCATACGAAACTACGAAAGCGGACATGCCCTTAAACCAAGCACCTGCAGATGACATCTTCAAGCATCTTAATGCTTCCAAATCCAACAGGAAGTCTGCCATTGCATCTATGCTAGCCAGCTTTGCTGCACTACCCATCTCTTTCTGTTAATCTGATCCCAAATCCGATCGGCTAATCAGCACAGAGGGGAGAGTGCTTATCGAAGCCACAGGATGTGACACTCTTCTCCCTTTTCACACTCCCCAGCCCTCCCATTTGCCCAATGAATCCTCAGAAAGGGGCCACGCTAACACACAGTGCCTTACTAATCACTGTTATTAGCTTGTTTAGCAGATTGATTGGTGCGAGTGTTGGTGTGTGGCTGCTCAGGCTGTGAATGAGACCCACTGAGGAGTCTGTTATCAGCCAAAATTGAAGAGGAAAAATGGAAAATACTTTGGAAATGGAGACTGGAAGAGAGCTCTTCCCTTCAGAGAATATCTACACAGCTGCTAAAGTAGACAGGGTGCAAAGCTAGTTCCAAACTTAACTTAACTTGACTAACTGTTTGCAACTGTTCAGCTGAGCTAGGACTTCAGTTTGGGCTGTGGCGAAACTCAAAAACAGGAAAGAAACACCTCTATTACAATGGCTTTCCATGTTTTATTTGAAGCTCGTAACAGACAGTAACATATATTTTACCTTGAAGCGGTTTAGCAATGACTCTTTCATTGAAGAGACTTACCACAGAGCTGCCTCTGTCGTCCATTTCTAACAGTGCAATGAAAAGGAATTGTCAGGTTATCTCTCCTTCTTGCATTCAGTGACATATCTAGGACTTTCAGAAGGTCTGAAAGGTCTGTTTTTTCACAGAAGTGGTTCCTCCAATTGTAAATCAAAACGTGATTGCTTCCACAGACACTTCTTAATATTGGACCATATTGAACATTATTCAGTAGAAATTAATTTTTTAAACCCAACTATGCAGTTTTCACAAACATTCTGACATTCACATGTTTTCATATTTAGGGTTAGTTTTTTAGGCAAGAATAGACACAAAAGTGCACATCATGAATCAGACATTGATTTTTATTTTTCTGAGGACCTCTCTTAAGATTGAATTTAGGATAAGAATTTAAAGTTTTAAAGTTAATGTGTAATGTGCGTTAATGAATAAGGCCTAATGTTAGAGGTTAATCTGGTTAAAGCAGAACTCTTAATGAGTCGTACAGCATATTAAAACACCTTTATATATTTGTCATGTTTTTTTTCCTAGAACCAGAGCCAAAATTACAAAGAGATCTTCTTAACACTATTAACTCTCTATCTGGGTTTCTCTAGATGAGAGGGAAAGATAAAAGAGATGTTTGCCTCTCAGTTATGTCTCCTGAGCTAAAGAGATGGAAAAGAGATGACCAGTTTTATAAACCTGATATACACAAACATTAAGATAGGATTCTAATAGAACTCTTATATATCTATTGTATTGGTATTATATATGCTTTTCCATACAAACAACAACCTCCATTATATTTGTTGATTCTTCATGTGTAAATTCAAATCATAATTGTTCCTTGGCTCTGACGCTTCATCAGCTGACCCTTGCTATTATAGAGGGAAAACTTGTATGGTAGGACAATCCCCCTGGGAGAGACTGCAGACTGAGCAGTGACACGAGAGTATTTCCTATCTCCAGCAGACACAAAGACAGAGCTGGTTTTTGACCTTTTCCGAGCCCCAAGCACCAATCAATTGACCTTTAGCACCACGTGAGACATGCACAAGATGAGTACAGAGCACTGAAATGCAAACACAGTGCGTGGAGCCATGAAGTGTTGCAAATGAGTCAAATCATTCCCTTCATGGATTTAAACCATTGTGTATCAACAATTAGCCTATGTCTGAATACAGCTTTCACCATGTACGGCAACGGCTGCAAATGGATCTTCATATCAGTATGATGCATTCAATACTCAAATGACAATCTTAATATTAGTTGAGCATGCATGAGACAGAAACATGTTGTGCTAGACAATAGTGTCTCCAACAAAACCATTATTATGTGAATGTCACAGTCTATTCCATTTCAATTCAGGATCAGTGAAGCAACAGAGAGCAGAGATCAATATGGGTAGTGAGAGGGTTCATCCTATGCTAGTGTCCAGACAAGGATCAATTTAAAGCCAACACTTTTACTGTGATGTTATCTTCTCCGTTAGTGGTATTTATCAGGGTTGGAACTTCGCTTTAATTAAAAACTAGGTATTCAGGCATAGTGTAGATTATTATATCAGTGTGATGCACAATATAAACAAGTATATGCAAACAACATATTCCTCATCATTATTTTTACTTTGATACTTTTTTGGTAAAAATACACGTGTTCTGATGCCTGCAACACATTCCAAAAAAAGTAGAGTCAGTGCCAAATAAGAACTAGAAACATTGTGAACTATTCCAAATAACAGATAATTCAGTCCTGCTTTGCATATAAAAGGAGCATCCAGAAAGTCCTGTATGGGTGAGGAAGGCTCGAGGCTCACTACTGTGCCAAAAAAGGAATTTAACTGTGAATCTCCTGAGCAGTTTCTCTCTCTGTTCTCTGCAAGGAAATTCTCTTGTATGTCCCATTCAAATGTTCAGATGACTTGGCTGTGCTATCTTGGTGTGCAGTATGAGGCTGAAGTTAGCTTCTTATTCGCCAGCGTGTTGTTTGGATTTTCCCATTCCACCCTAAATGCTGCAGTAATTATATTCTGGTGCTTGAATAAGAACTCAGCTTTTGCCTTGTTGTGTTTACTGAAAATATCCTTCAAGCTCAGTTTTCACATGTTGCTGTGCTCCATTTGTAAGTCCAATAATTAGTGATGTTTGTACAAGCTTTTTTGTCAAATGGCCACGTTTCTTGTTCGGATTGGGATCTACACACGCACAACAGGTGACACAATGAAAAAAGGTGTTGTCCAGAGACATGAATGATTCATTCCAAATCCAGTCCAATGGGGTCGACATAGAAACAGCTGAAAATGCATGAGGTTGCAATGATTTCTGAATTCTACTGCTGCTGCTGACACTAATGTTCACTTGATCCCTTGAGTGATAAAGTAATGTAACGGCTCATGGGCAAATGATCAGATCAAGTAGACCAGGGCTTATTAAAACCAGTTTTAGAAAGGCAGATAATCTCTGAATTTTGTAGTAGTGGGTATGCAGAAATCCTCAGAGCTCAGTTTGAAAGAATTTTACATGTTTTATTTTTCCAACCACGATGATGTGTTGTGTAGTGCATCCTGTACAGACACATATAGATGTATGGATTCTGCCAGCTTGTAGTCTTAATGACTGACATAAGTGCATGTAACTGCTATAATGTTCAATTCATGGGATGGCTGCAAATCAGTCACTCTGTTGACTAACTAACTAACTACCTAGATATGTGTGCATATTCTTGCTTTGTACTACATAATGTAGCAAACCACTGTGATATGACATACTGTACAAGACTCTGCCACTAACACTAGACGCCACAATAATAATTTTACAAATTATTACATTGCTGTTGAGAAGTGATTAGTATTATCAAGAAACATTACAAATTTTATCACAGATATAAATTCTATAAGCTGAACCACAAGAAAAATAATTTACACACAACCAGAGCATGTTCTTCTGAATAGTGTGTCTCAGGTTTAAAGCTCACTGATGCAGACATGATGGATCCTCTAGGTAATACCGCACCTTTCAACAATACATGCTGGGGAGTGTGAATAGGCTTCACCCGTGAGAAAATGACAGTTGTAAATAGTCACAATGGAAAGTATTCTGTGTTTATGCTATGTTTGGCTCATATCAGTGTTTTTCCTGCATTCATTTGCAATGGTTTATTTTTCCCCAATATGTTAAACTCAAACAGACAGAACGTGGGCAGGAAATTTGGTATATTTAAGCTTTCCCCCTGTAGAAAACAGTATGGTATATCTGTTAAATATGACACCATGGTCACCATGCTAAATGCCAAGCATCAGATAGAGGGGGATAAAGCCCCTCAGTATTGAACTGTGGAGCAGTGGAACTGCATTCTCTTGAGTGATGGAGCTCCATTCAATACCTTTGCCATGAGTTGGAGTGATGTTTGTGACCCAGAACTAATCTCCTAACATCAGTATCTGACCTCACTAATGCTCTTGTGGCTTATCAATCAAGACCTCATAGCAACGTTTCAACATCTATATTAAAAGCTTTCTAAATTTGAGTGTGCCAGTGAAGTAATACAGTGACATTTAACTTACAGAATGCCTCTTTTAGATTTATTGGGACATTCAGGCACTCAGCACTCCTGGAAAAAAGAAACTGTGATGCGACACATAAACAAATTACTTGATTGATTCATTTTACCAGAGTACACACCAAACTGTAGAATCCAAATGGAAAATCCTTAGTATTAGTAATTGACTTGCATATATCCATCATTCTGCTGAATTGGTTAAAAGCTCATAAAGCATTTTGGACTTTTAACTGAGTGGGACTTTAGACTTTAGTCACCCTACAACTAAATTATGTTTGTTTTATTAAGACAAAAAATAGAACATTCCATGTTATAACTACTAAACAATAATAACACTGAAACATCACCAAATCACAAGATATATTAAGATAAATTATATGTTAAGACACAAAAATAAGTCAGTTTTTCAGATTTTCAAACTTTTGAATAGATTTGATTTCTCTCCTGGGTGTAATTCCTAGTAAGCAAATAAGTTTTGAAACCTTTGTTGCTTTACATTTTTATTGTCACATTCTTTATTTTCAGTGAACTGATTACTGCTGATACACATCTCTTACTTTTATATAATAATGGCCAAATGTTCCAACAGCTCCTACAATGCATTATCCTCAAAATCAACTGTATCGCCAGATTGTTCACTAGGTAGCGAAAGAAATAGATTTGAGACATATGTCTACCGAGTGAGTATGCAAGACTAATGTGAGTTTGAGGTCATTTCCGAATTGCATGTCACACGCATCCAGCAGGACACCACACCACTTGTTCTCCACTTCCACAGTCACATTAGCTGGCTGTAAACCCTGTCAGCAGGGCTTTTCCGTCAGCCTTTCATGTTGGTTTTTCTGAGCTGACGCATCTCTCACAAAGCTATCTGATGTGTCTCATCAGTGCGGTCCTGAAGTGACGTCCGTGGAAATCTAATGAACATCGTCATTCCCGTCATCATAAACACTCTGCCGCCTGACCGCCCAAAGTCTGTGGGCTGGACATTTAGTCAATGCTGGACTCAGTGGGCTGCAAGTAACTAGCAGATAGAGGTAGATAAGCATGCATCAGTTATGATCTATCAACCAAGAGCAAGCTAAAACACAAAAACCTTAACCCAGTCTATTAAGGAGGACTTTTTTCCATTTCTGTCAGATTAGCTGCATTTCAACACAGAATACTTAGAGCTGTATTTGCCCTGTTATTGACAATGATGTAAGAAGTGGCATCATTGCCATGGCAATGAGGTCAGCCTCCAGGTTGAACTCCTAATTTTTGGATGATGTGTCAGTGTAACGTAACTGTGATTGACGGCATTAATCTGGGCCGTGACCGGAGAGAGTCTTTGCTTACTCCTCATGCATGGCAGGGGCGATGATTTTGAGGTGCTGCTTCTCCAAAGCGCAGAGATGCTGCTCACGGCTGACTCACCTCTGCGACTGACAGGCACCACTTGATTAGTTCCTTCAGGACAAACGTCTGCCTTATCGCCCCGCTCAGGGGTCAGTGCCGGCAACATACTTCATTCGGCCTATTTATAAACCCCCAGTTCCTCTCTGCCTCCCTCAGTGTGCTAGTCCTCCAAGCAAGGCGGATTTGAATAATCAGGGCAGCACAAAAAAACCTGTTATAAGCACACAAATATCACTGAACTGGACTGTGCATTAAATGCTGTTCCCAATTTCCAAACTGAAATTTTTACACACTTTGGAATGAAAGTTTAAGGCCTGAAAAATATTATGGCAGATCATGATATGTTTATTTACCAGTCATTTCACATTGTCTTTGAGTGATCATTATAATTACTGTAGTAATGCAGACCCTATAACAGCACTTTTCACAGTCCATTATTATGTGATGTTATACATTGCCTGATAGCATTGTAATACTATAAATTTGGGATTTAATCAAAAAGTTTCATTCACAGCAGAGAGGTTCAAGCAAGGCAAAGTGATCCACTCAGTTTTGGATTTACCTTTGCTGACATATGCAACTCATATGTAGGTTTAATGGTCAGTGTGGTTAGTAAATGACTATGTTTGTGTTGTAGACATTGTGACCCCCAGCTCCACTGTAAATAAATAAAGTGCGCAAGTTTCTCTACAATAATCATTTCTGAATGATTTTTTAGGATTGACATTGAACTCTGCAGACATATTACAAGACTGTTGGAGCACTACATCCAATTTAACAGGGCTATTCACGCTGTCCCAGACTCCTAGTATCATCAGCATTTGAACTGACTATTTCAATACATGATTGAGATGACACTTATGTCACAATTAAACCTCTATATAAAGAAACATTCCAATGTTAGTCTGTGTTTTAATTACTGACATTTACCACAAAACTATAATCATATCCAAATTTATTATGTTAACTATATCATATTGTGACACCTGATTCATGTCTTAATCTTCCACAAGTAATATCTATAATATTAAAGGAATACATCAGTTATTCACTGTATATATAAAACATTAGAAAACTATAAACATTGGAAAAACACAGTTTTATTATCTAAAGTATATGCTCAAAGATTCTGCAGAAATATTCCCTGCATAAAATTTGGTATGAGTGTACCTGCCGTGAAAAGTTGTTGTCTTTTTTTGCCTTCTAATGAAAAGGTCATGGTTTGGAAGAACTCAGATGAGTCATCCAGGCTGTATACCTCAAACAGAATCCACAGCATAATATGAACCACAGGCTGACTTTACATTATCAATGCCTGATGCTTTAACAGATAAAGAGCAATAATTCGTATTACACACGTTTTTAATGTGCAACAGCCATGCAGTCCAGTGTGCAGGACCATCTCTCTGAACAAGTTCTTTAATGAAGACCAGCAACAAGAAGTAAGCGTACAGTGGTCTTGGAGACTATCAGCAATTTTCCTAACCCCACCCCCTCAAACAATGAGATTCCAAATAGGTACAAATAGCTTTTTTTTATATATATAGAATCATTAAATTGCATAACATGCATTTTCCAAATCTTGATTTGAAATCTACACTGGTAATCATTGCCATGATTCAACCCCTATTTGCTGAACTCATCTTCACATATTTTGGTATTAATAAACCAAATTAATATTTTGCTGTACTGCACAGCATAATCAGTTTTTATTCGTACCAGGCCGTTTTAGTTTTACAGGTTTATGCTGGATTTGTAGGCGTGTTTGTATGAATGTTTGGTTGTGTGTGTAAATTATAAGAAAATTTTAATTGTCTGTAAAATATCTAATAAAAAATATCTAATTTAAAATAAATGTAAAAATATTGGTCTGGTACAATAAAAAAAATCATGTAAATTTACAGTAAAATTACTGGCTACGTCTTACACTTATTATTTAATAACACAGGAGATTACTGTGACTCTACTGTGATTATTGTGGTCTTCTGGTACAGATAAATTTTGCTGTTATTTACTAGTAATATGTTTGTGTATGTTACTGTGAAAGTATTGTAGGTATACTGGCCAGTAGTTTACTGTACTTTTACAGTTGTTTGCATGCTGCTTTGCCTTGTTGGCTTTTGGCCAGCCCACCAAAAACATTAGCCCCCCACACTCCTGGTCTATAGGGTGACACTGCTGTCCAGAAGCTTTTCACTGTTTTAGCTCGGAAGGATTCACTCAGCTAATTAAGGACTTCTGAAGGCAGTAATTTGATGGATTAGGTGGAGTCGATTAGTGCAGAGGTCTGCAGAAAGGTAAACAGGCAGACATACCGTTTTCACTGGTTAATGTAAATTCTGTGTGTGTGGCATCAATACTTGAAGATGAAGCTTCCACAAAATATGACCCAACAACTATATAATGGTTATTACAGATTGTACGGCTTGCTGTTCTTTAACTAAATTTATGTAAAGTAGTAGTAGTGCGCTGAGTAGTGCGCTATATGGCGAGCAATGTCCTAGAACATCCAAAGATTTTTGGTAAAAGCCTTTGACCGTCTTTTACATTACACACAAAATTTCCCACATAGATATTGAAGTGCTGATCCACATATACACTTCAAGGGGACATGTGAAGTATTCTTCCCAAGGGTTTAAAACCACTATAGACCTGTAAACTTACTTTCCAAGGCACTTGTGGATTGAAAAACAATAGAACTAAACTTGTTAGTGTCAAAGACAGGCAGTTTGATGATGATGAACAGCCTGGCTGGTCCTTCTGTTTCACAGCTTGACTCTGAACAGTACATCCCTCACACCTGAGCCTGCAGTTGGAGATGGCCTCGGTGCTCAGAGCCTGTAGTGAACAGAAATCAAAGGACAAGAATAATTAATCCTATTTTCTGAACAAAAACAGCATGTCATTTAGATTTTCCCAACATGTCAGTTGACTGCACAACAATAAAATTTGTCACATTAACACAATTGCTGCCTTTCAGACTCTTTCTACTGGCAAGAATAATGTTGATGTAACACATTGTATTGATATGCTACTCATTAACGTCTTAGAACAATGTAAAGTCAAAGTGATACAACTTGCTGTATTTAAACTACTGTTCCAGATTTACTGATTTTATTACCATCAAATTCATTCAATGATTAACAGAAGAATACACACACACAAAAAAAATCTTTGTAAAGGATCAGACATCTGTGGGTTTACCATGCCTCAGAATTAAGGAGGCTGTTTTTTTATTCCTCTAATGCTGCTATATGTAAATAAGCTCAGTGCTGAATTGCATCTCATTCAAAAAGTCATTTGGGCTGAAATTCTTCTCATGACTTGAGTGAATAGGTGGTGGTAGGCTGCTGTAGGCTAAATAGGCAGACATATGAATTGCGTTTTTGTGATGTCACAAAACTAAAATGCTCAACTCTAAGGAACCTTGACCAGTCAATATTGTCTTCAGCTGTGGTGATTCCAGACTAAAAATGCCAGAATGTGAAATGACAAAAATGGCTACGGATGTCTGAGAGACTGTGTTACAGCAGTTTGGATTTACAAGTTAAAGTAAAGGTAAAGGTTGTGAGAACCATGGCATAATATACGAATTAAGGTCTAAGTTTATATACATTCTAATGTGAGTACACTGTATAGGTACATATAAGAGTTGACATTTATGTCTTCTAATATACACTTGTGGCTTAAATTGTATAAAATGCCACCAATGCTATTTACTGAATTGGAGGGTTTCAACCACAACCATTGCAAACAGGTATATAAAATCAAGAACTATTGCACTATAAGAACTCAGCACATCAGCACAATAACTGTGTATTGGTGGAGCTTCATGAAACAAATTTCCATGGCTGATCAGCTGTATACAAACCTAAAATCGTTATGTGCAATGCGCACCTTCTGGAGTGCTGTAAAACATGTTCTCTAGAGTGATAAATCATGCTTCATTGTCTGTTAGTCTGATAGAAGAATATGGGCTTTGTTGTTCTTCAGGGTTGGGGCTTTGCACACTTAGTTCCAAAGAAGGCTTATGTTAAAGCTACAATTGCTGTTTAAACACTTAGTTGCTTTCAGTTTGTGCTGACAGATTGGTGAAGGCCCTTTCCTGTTCCTTCATGACTGTACCCCAATGCGCAAGCAAGGTCCATAAAGACATGCTTTGACAAGGTTTAAGAATTTCAGTGGTCTGCACTGAGCCTTGACCTCAACTACTGAACACCTTTGGGATGTATTAAACCATCAATTGCAAGTCAGTGCCTGACATCACAAAATGCTTATTTGACTAAGTGGGCACAAATTGCTGTGGAGGGCTTCAAAGTGGAATGGACCCTGTTATAGCTTCAAAGAGCAACTACATATTAATGTCTGTGGTTTTTGGAATGGGATAACCAAAAAGCTCATATGGGTATGGTGATCAGGTGTCCACATACTTTTACGTAAAGGTTTTTTTACCTTTTAAAAGCTTCTTTACATTCATCTCATTTCCAAAAATGGTTGCATAAAAATAATCTTTGGAAAGGTTATGTAAGGAATCAAAAATGGCTCTTCTATGGCCTCACAGAAAGAATGCTTTATAACACTTACCATATTTCACTTACATAATTTTGTATCACATATAAAACTCAGAAGACACATGTAGGTTTCGATTAATAAATAAATGCCACAGGCACTGCAGTCCCTGGATCCCATTACCACCACTGCACAAAAAAACGTTGGTCTGTAACAATGTCTCACCAGCTCACTCTGAATGACTTCAGTTACATCTGAATCACTGACTTAAAAATCTTTGGAAATCTCCTTTAAGAACATATATAGAATCCCCTTATGATTGTGTGTCACACCTATCACACTTATCTGTCACACTCATTACTCAGGAGGGTATAAATGTAAGCTGCTCTTCTAGTCATGATCTCAGTTCGGATAGATTGATTTTTTCCCAGACGTATCAAGATGCAGCCAGGTGCATCCATCCAGCACTAAAACCTGACATATTTGATTCTTAGTTTGGTACACAGGCAAATCAGTAGTCAAGGATGAATATTATTGTTAATGGATTTTTAATGTACTCACTGCTTCCACTGCTCCTTCACAGATCCATATGCGTTTGCTGTCAGCAGATTCACATAAAAAAGAGACAGTGAGCTCACCAATCTATGAAATAAATATTTCTGAACTAAGGAACAGAGTGTAATGTTTTAAACATTATAGAAAATACATTGATAGGTTAAGACTGTCAACACATTACTCTGCTATCAGTTATTTCCAAACCATCTGCAATGTCTCAGGTACTGATACAGCTTAGAAGTAAGTCATGGTACAATGTTGTTGTTGTTTCAGGTTACTCTTAGTTCTGAGTTATTGTCTGCCATTGCGAGTATTTCCCTTTTTTGGCTTGATTATGTTTTAAATTATGAAGGTGATATTCTATAATACTTCTGCTTAGTCCACATGTAACAGACTGATACAGATAAAGGCAATTTTCTGTGCAACATCATCACAGAGATGTGTACACAACTAGGGGGCAGAAGGCAAAGCAGTACACTTCACAGCCTCAAACAATAATGGCAATGGTAAACTGCACCAACTACAGAGAAGATGGCTGGGGAATGACTAATATCCCGAGGGGATTCAAATAAAACAAGTTAAATATTTTTATTTATTTTATATTTCTTGGACTCATTGCTTTGTTTTCATTAACACCACTCTTTTCTTTATTCATTTTCTAGCTCCTCAGATCACAGCTGCATATTCTGCAATTCAGAATGATGTATTTAAATACTAGCAGTATATCCTACTCAACTACTTACTTAACTTTGGCATATAGAATAGAGAATATCCTGAATAAAAAATGTAGATCTATATTGTTTGTAGATTACAGGTTGGCAGTAGTACTTCCAGATGGATAAACTGCAACCATAAGAGGATCATTAGAATTAGCAGTGAAGACTAATGAATTGGACAAAACAACATGGTTAGTGAAAATATTGTTGTTTTGGAATCAGTAATGCTAAATATTATATTATATTATATTGTATAACATTATCTCTTTTTTGTTTTTTATTTTCCAGCACCCACCAGTAGGTACAGTTGATTTTGTGTCCCACATGACAAAAAAAAAAACTATATAACAATATGGGTGAAAAACACATCTGGCAGAGAACCAAAGGTGAATCAGTCAAGCATATACAAACAGTCTATTTGATTATTATTAATAATAATTAATTATTAATTAAATTTAATTATTAATTATTAATAATAATTATTAATAATTAGTACATGGGCCCCTGATTTTGGGACTAGTATTAACTCAGGGAGGGAAATTAAATTATTCATTTGCACTAACAAATGGCCCCATCTCAGCAATGGTAATTTGATAAGCAACAGCTACTTGTTGTGTTTTTCATTAAGTGCTACTATGCTCTCTGCATGGCTGATGCCTGTTCATGAAGATATTACTGTTTATTACAAAGCGTATGACAACATTAAGTTCTGACAGTGACATAACAGTGCTTTTTGGCAGAGCAGCTAAACAAACTAAAAAATTAGCTAGAAATTAAGACGCGTTAACAGAAGATGGAAATGTGAAATGCTTTACATACTGACTCGGACAAAACAACTTTTTGGTTTATGAATTATTTAATGAGCTCTGCTCTGATTTGATTAATATGTCGAAATAGACAGGAAAGTAAAATGACCCCTATGTAAATAAACTAGGTTGTCAGACTATTAAGTTAGCTATGCTATCATAAGTGAACTGATGCTTGCTAGTAGGTAACTTTCCTACTAGCACTTCACATGGTCAGTAAAACCCAAATTAGAGAATTCTTAATGGTGTATTCACTATTCCACACTTCACAATTTTTTTCAAAAGTTTTTACCACTTTAATCACCAACCTAATCCCTCATTTGTTAGTATTTTGGTTAGGAAAAGATTGAATACTTTGCTAATACTTACAATATGTGTTCTATTCAAGACTTTGATAAAAATAGATATACTGTATACATACAAGCTGCAATCCAAAAAAGTTGGGACGCTGTGTAAAATGAAAACAGAATGCAATGATTTGCAAATTTCATAGACCCATATTTTATTTACAATAGAGCATATAGAACACATATCAGATGTTAAAAGTGAGACATTTGACCATTTCATGAATATTATTCACAATAAGTTACTGATTTAGAATTAGAAAAAAATGGGACAGGGGAAACAAAAGCCTGGAAAATTAAGAGGTACTAATAAAAAACTAAAAAAAAAGCATAGGCAGAGTGTCTCAGAAGCTCAGATGAGCAAAGATTCACCAATCTGTGAAAAACTGTTCTATTGTGAAAAAATATGGTTTATGAGATTTGCAAATCATTGCAGTCTGTTTTTATTTACATTTATTTACATTTTACACAGCATCCAGACTTTCTTGGAATTATGGTTATATATACATAATCAGTAATTAGGAATGCCTTTACAACAATGTCTTAACAAAGAGGTTACTGTACATTGTCACAGTTAGTAGTGCAATTATTAGTCATCTCCAATATTATATTAAAAGAGGTCAAAATAATTAAAACACAGGATACTTTATTTATAAATGGCTAATTTGGGCTTTACTTTTTTTTTAGCTTATTAGGACCTTAATAAACTCCTGATATGTATTAAAATAAAGTAATATCAGAAAGAGTAATAAATCCAGCACCTTTCAGGATAGGTGTGACATTAGCGACAATAAACAAATCACTGTTGGTATACAAAAACCTTGTATCTCCCCTCTTCACATTTTTGCATAATTTAAAAGCTCCAGTTACCCTTTGTGTTGGGTTAATGTTTCATAATGACCAAACCAACAGAAATGGCCCAAAAATCTTCCATTAACTTCCACTACAAACTAAGAGTGAAAAAGGGGGCTTGTACAATGATTCAGTTTAATGAATAAATAATTTGCAAACCATATCAGTCACTTTGGCCATATTACATGATGTTGTTCATACTGAGACATAAGATTTCTGAATTCTGAATCTTGTGAGACAGTCGGTGAGCAACAGAGCAAGCAGCCTGATTTTCTATAACTGACACTTAAGAGAACTTTTCCAGTCATGTGCTTTTAGATTATTTCGACACTGAGTCTGGGTTGATTACTGCTAAGAGAATCCAGCAGTGCAAATGTTAGAGCTTGCTGTTAATGGGATTTGGATGGCATCCCAGGTTTACTTAAGTGAGCTGTGTAAATGGTGAGAAAAGAGCCCCAGGGTTGGCAATGTGCGACTCTGAATGTGTGTGTGTGTGGGTGTGCCTGCGTGTGTGTCTGTGTGTGTGTATATACGTGTGTGTGTCATGCAACATCCGTTTCCTCTCAGTCATTATTGGGAGAAGGCACCTGCTGCTTCGGTCCCTCTCTGTCTATAACTGCAGGCTCAGGGCAGTCTCCTCACTTGGAAGAAGAAGCTTAAAGAGAGCCCACAGCATGAGTGAGTGCAGCAGGACTGCGTGCTGGGAGTCCGCGTGGGGAGTTTTTATTTATTTAGGCCAGTCTTTCTCCATCTGGGGTTCCTGCGAAAAGGTGTCACAGAAGCAGGTTCAGGCACATCAGACATGGCCCCATGACACTGCACTTGCTACAAGATCCACATGAGGAAACCAATACTGAGGGCTGTTAGACAAAATATGATTAGAAATTACAAGTTATGCAGTTATGAGTTATAAGATGATCAATAGCTGTAGGAGCTGTGATTGATTTGATTCCTTTAGTTTTTGTTACCTCAGAGTAATCATTAACCCAAGGGGCCTTAAACAAGCCAGAAGTAAACTACTTTGTGACAATGTCTGGTGTAAAATGTGTTAAACAGAATTAGGTTAATGTATATTTCTCAATAAGCTTCCCAGTTTCTTGGCCACTGCGCTTCCAACATTGTTTTGATAACCCTCCAACGATTCCATGATGGTCTTCAGATGGTTCGTTCAAACTATTCCTTTAAGGCTCTCAGATGGTTCCCTCAAACCTATTCCTCGATGTATCTCAGACGATGGCCCTCAAACTCTTGGCTCATTGATGGTTACCTAAGACTATTCCTTGATAAATCTCAGGTGGTTTCTTCAGCTATTGTTATTGGTTCTCAGATATTTCCATACATATATACTTATTAGCCTTGACTGTACTAAGCTTGATATATAAAACTGTTCTTTAATGAATTGCAGATGTTCCTTCAAATTATCCCCTACTGGCTTCCAGACAGTCCTTTCAAATTATTTCTTGATATATCTGATTCACAAAACTATTCCTTGACTGTATCTGAATGGCAACCTAAAACTATTCCATGATAGATCTCAGAGGGTTCTTTCAAAATATTCCTTATTGGTTATTTGATGGTTTCCCTAAACTATTCCTTGACTATTCTTGAACAGTTACCTAAAACTACTACTTGAGAAATCTCAATTCAAATTAACCCTTGATGGTTGTCAGATGTTTACCCTTAAACTATTTCTTGATGGTTCCTGAATGGTTCTCTCAAATTGTTCCTTTATGATTCTCAGACGGTTTCTTCAAGAAAAATCCGTTATCTCTCTTAGATGGTTTCCCCAAGCTATTCCTTGACTGCTCTGGACTTCTTAACTAAAACAATTTGCAGATGTTCCTTGATACTATCCCTTGATGATGTTGAAAAGGTGGTGTTTAATCTCTTGGATGGGTCCCTCCAACTACTCCTTAATGATTCTACAACAGTTTTTTCTAAATGGCCATCCAGATTGTTACCAGTGTAACGTTTAAAAGCCGGCGTCTGTTATAGGGTTTATTAGCAGGCAACCTGCACATTTGTGAAAGCAAAATTAATGCTGAAAACATTTCGGAGCAATATATGATGCCTTCTAGACACTGCCGTTTTCAGGTAAACTCAAGCTTATTTAAACACGACAATACCAAACCACATTCTGCACATTTGTTAAAACAGAATGAGAGTACAGGTGCCAGACTGGCGACTGGCCTGCTTGCAGTCCAGATATGTCTCACATTAAAAACATGGGTCTAATTTACCTCAAAATATAACAACAAAGGTCCCTTTTCAGTTGGATAGATGAAGACTTATATAACAGACAAATCTACTTTCAAGACTGGATCAGTTTGTGTCTTCAGTCCCCAAATGTTTAAAAAAGTGTTGTTAAAAGGAAAGGTGATGTAAGATGCTCCTGTTTTTCTCACAAATGTGCCTCAGGTATTGCATTAGAAATAAGTTATATTTAAATAAATAAATAATTAAATAAACAAATAAAGGGTAGATAAGATAAATCATCAAAGACAATGTTGTTGTACTGTACTGAATGTGTCCTAGAAAATGTGGGGTCATAACACATTTAAAATACTTTTAATATATAAATATTTTGGGTGACATACAGATATATTGCCTATTACCACAGCCTCATAACTCCAGTGCAAAACTAAAAACGTACTGAACACTGTCTTAGTCAACTGATTACTTTTGAATAAAGATAAAAATAATATGTACAATAATGCCAATTCTAAACTGCCAGAGTGGACTGTCTGTGTCAATCTTTGCAATTAGCTTCAGAACTGTTATAAACCTGTTCAAAAACAACTGATCTAAATTGTAGGAATCGTTTTATTTGACTAATACTTACCAAAGATAGACAGATTTCCCAAAGTTTCTTAGCTTGTATGTGTCACTGTTTCAGATTATTCCTACCGTCTGGAGTGTACTTGCCCCACCCAGCCACATCTGTCTATGCTCACTAATCATCACCTGCACCTGTGCGCTGTTATGTTATGAACACTGTGTTTATGTACTGCCTTGTTTGCTCCAACTTCTTTGAGAAGTCTTGGTTGTTTGCTGTCCTCAATTTTTATTATTTTTTTAGTTTCTTGTTCCTGTGAATTCTCTAGCTCGTACTTACTCCGCTTCAGTGGTTCTGCCCTAGTAACCTGATTATGTTACTGCTAATATGGATACTCTCTGTATTTTGTCAGCTGGATTTATGAGCCTGCTGGTAAAATGCCTTATAGATCAGCCCAAATAAAGTGTACTCACACCTGCAGCCTACTACATCTGGTTCACCTTCCACATTCTGCTATGCTTTTTAGATTTACTAGAACAATGGAATTAGAATTATAAAATGAGAGTTTTGATACAGTGGACATAATGTTGTTCATACAATGCGAACGAAATAAACACAATGAAACACAACTAGCCTCAATTAGCCTGAAATCATGTGGATAAAAATAACTAAAAGCTACCAACCCACTAATTAGCATAACAGGATTTGGTGGCTGTTACTGCTTCTTTGACGCAGAGTAATATTAATATTTCTGGACAATAGCTTTACACTTGCGCACCACGTGTACTTAAAACAAAATTAGACCATCTGGGTACTTAAGCTTTTTTACATATCTGCAACATCACCATTTCATTAACATGTAATAAGGCGTCATGACAGATGCCATACTGTCGTTGTGACAGCTTATGTCACATGGTCACTTTTGATGTGTCATCTATATTGTATATTAATTATTCGTAGTTGGTCATGAAAATGATTGGTGATGTTATATTAATGGATATAATCTTTCATGTCTTATTAATCTTTCATGAAGGCTGATACAGCATCTAAAGCATCTAAAGATCTAAAGATCAATGTCTGCACACCATTTAAACAAAGTTCCCTCATTTATAATAGCAACAATTCAACCAGCAAAGACATGACCAGGTTAAACATGCAGGGGTAAAGATCTATGTGGAGACCCAAGTAGTGAAATCATGAAGACCCTGCTCACACCAGGCCCTTCATGTGTTATTCAATTCCACAATGCAATCGGATTCCAGTCCAAGTGTAAATGCATGTGGCTTAAATCTTGAGCAGTGGCCAGTTGTAAAATGGGTCATTATGACCTTCAAACCAACAGTCACATGACTGAAAGCATACACAATATTGCCAAACGTATTTCATATATATTATCTACTCAGTAACTGTTAACAAATCATAACTAAAGAAACTACACAACAACAACATTAAATACAATGTATATACAAGATTTTTACAGTACATCATAAAAGTATTCTTTTATGTTTAGTTAATGCATTCATGAAGTTAAATACCGACAGAGTGTGTTCTGTATTAAAATACCATATCAAAGGCCATCATAAATATATTAAATTCTTTAGTACTGACAGATGGTGACGATGGTGAGATATAATGGGCATTGTCTCATGGGCCCTGGGAAAGAGCATGATCTTATTAACGTGTTGCACGCCATACTGTTGGATACTACCATTGGACGCTGTTGATGACAGTGCATAAAAGAAGGCACGCCCCAGCGATATGGATCTAGGAGACCTACATGAACCATGGAGAGAGAGAACCAATGAACTGTTCAATGCACAGAGTGGCCCAATAGTCACAATGGCAGTCATTCACCGAGCAGTGATACCCTCCAGGTGTCATCCTGTTAATGCCAGCACCACTGGCAGATGGCTTCACGTTGCAGGTTTAAATGCAGGCGCAAGGTTTGTTGTCTCTCAACAACCAACCTTTACATGACATCTGGCATGTTGCGTTACCAAACACGGTGGCCTGATGGCATGCTGAGAGACACTACTTTTGTATGTGTAGCTCAATAAATATTGCACGTATCAGTTTAGATATATTATTAGATATATTATTATTTATGTGTATATTATTATATATTATTTTATATGTGTGTGTGTATATATATATACATGTCATACCTGTGATATTTGTTACATAGCAGCGTTCAAATAAAGTTATACTGTGATGTCCTCTATTCCTATACTCCATTATTATAACCTTTATTTGTACCAGCCAAAACAAAAATAGTCACAGAGCTAGATATGTTCCATGTTTACTCACTAAATTTTCTTGACTCAAGTTTCGGAATCCAAGTTTGGCTAAGACATTTGCAGAGTGGATTTGTGTCAGTTTCTCCAGGGGAATCTTAGAGCGGCATCACAGATTAGGATTCCAACCACAGACTTTCATGGATAAAGAGCTTTACAGTCTAAATTTACACTTTGTGACTATTCCATACAAGTGTACAATCTGCAGATTTGGGGACTGCTTTATATAATGAATTTAGATGGTCTAAATATGCTTGGATCCTCTAATCTCTAACTAATTCTAAGTACTTTTCTCAAACTAGCACATTAACGGCCATAATTTCAAAGGTGAAAAGGACTACAACTATTGAAAGGAGATAGGTGCCTTTATGTAACCATGCTGACAGTGTCCTCTGACTACACCTTCCAGACAGATAATCATGAATTATTATGACTAGCATTATTATTCATAGGGTTCATTCTTATTGTTAAGAGTGACTGCTGAAAGGGGCAGAAGGGGTCAGTGCGGCCTGTGTGTTCTATTTCTCCCTTTTTCTCTCTCTCCCACTCTCTCTCTCTTTCCTATTTATGTCTCAAACTCATAAGAGGATCAAAAGCATAACATGTTTCATCTGAGTAAACAGGAACATATAAGCCATCCTCACTCCCCATTTTAATTCAATAGCATCCAGGTCACTTCATGATAGAATAGAACCAAGCTGTAAGAGAAACATTCATAAAGAAGTTTTAACTGAAAAGAAAACTAAAGACACAATAGTAAAATACCACATACATCTTTCTCGGAAAGCTTTGGAATGACAAGGCCAAGTCTTTTGGTTTTTCCTATACACTAAAATGGTCTTGCCTTTCCATTACTTTGTCTGGAGTATTACATCGTAATGAGAAGGGAGAAGAAGACGAGACAGCAGGCGTAGTGCAGAGTGAATAAAAGCAGCTACATGAGCCATGTGTTCTTTCATGTCAGCGACTGCTTAATTGCAACTCAGACAGGTTGACTAAGAATTTCTGAATGATAGTGTAATAAAGACCTATTCTTTATTTATTTTCTGCATACATTTTCCTCTTTATTTCCAACTACCACAAAGGTAATGCTACATTCTGCTAGCCTCTCTGTAGGGTTGGCACCTCTAGGTTACGATGGCTACCTGTGGTGTACATTCACAGCCTTAGAACATCTGAAAAAAACACATGAAGCATGTAAGATACTTTCTTTGTTTATTCTTTGTTTATTGTGATGTAGTTTTGGTGTGACTCCCTCAGTAAATCCTTTAGTCATTTTTGTGGTGCTAATAGCTAATAGCAGAGAACATTCAGAATGCCAAACATGAAAAAGGGAGTTAAGTAGGGTATGGAAACCTGGTTAACACAGTAAAGAAATCAAATTTCAAATCTACAAACGTGCTTTCCCGCATACATGCACCAAAATACAAGCCCACTATTACCAAACAAAAACATCTAAAAGAATGGAGCTATCTGGCAGGACGTGTCATGATCAAGGCTCTTGGCTCTTTTGTAGGTACCATGACTCCCTTTTGTGAAAGAAAACATAAAAGGCAATATATGTTGATCTGTTTAAAGGAAAATGTACAATTATATACAAGAAAGCAAGCAAGAGTGCCCCTTCTCCATTTGCTTATGTGGGACAGTAGCCCCCCTAAAGCTACAGCGAAAATGGCACTCCTAACAGCTGAGCAAGACCTGGTAGGTCACCAGAACGGCCACCATCAGATACACAGCACTTAAGCTTCCTTCTTGTTAAGATCTATTTTTTAAAAATCTATCTGTATTCATTTCAGTTTTTCTGTTCATCCTTCCATTGTGAGAGGGCAACTTAGCATTGTGGGTCTGAAAGGACATGTAGCTGTCAAGAAAAAGATTTCATTTATATTTGTATTTGCTGTTCAGTCATCTTAGCTTTACACATTTGCCTCAGTACTCCAGTACTTGATTATAGCTGTATCTCACATTGCACATATTTTCACATTGCCTTGGTTTGTGTACTATTTTATGTTTATGGTTATGTGTAGTATAGTATTTTCAAATAATTTTACTGGACTTTATTTAATGCTGACAAACGCATTAGAAATCCCATGTACATCTGCTATTTAGCCAGTAAATATTCTCATTTTAATTCTGATTTACAAACAAAGAAACTGCTAGACTGAAAATCTGGTCCAGACCTCAGTATCACAAATGTGTGTGTTCTCAATGCACGTGTGTTTTTGTGTGTGTGCGTTTGCGCTCTTATGTTTGTGTGTAAACCCAGTGAGTTTTGAGGAGGCATCATGGGAGGAGATATAATAACACGGGTGACTCATCCCTTTGTGATATTGAGATTGTTCCACACAAAATATTCCAGCATTGTGTTTACTTCTCAAACACGTCTCCTCCTTCCTATAAAACATCTCTCTCTAAGCGATTGCTGAGAAGCCTGAATGTATGCTAATATATGAAGATGTTACCCTCTTATTTCTGCCTGTGTTGACATTTCTTTCAACCTAATAAACAGGGAATTCCAGGGGGGTCTAGGGTTTCGTCTGGATAGCTAGGGTCTGATTTGAGATCTGACCTTAAACCGAGTGGAATTACCAACCGCATCCCCTACTCAACTGTCACAGGATGACTACAACTGTAATTAAATCCAGGAACGAGGGACGTTTATAAATTCAGTCTGTTTCTCGGATTCTCAGTTAAATGCTAATGACTTTGTAGCTGCCCACTAAATTTGCCTCACTGACAAACGCATCCGGCTGCAAAATTGTTCAGTGAGAATTTGCTTTCCCACACTTGTGAAAATATGCAGAAGATTTAATCCTCAAGCAGTCAGCAATCAGTTGCACAGGAGGGCTAAATGGGTGAGGCTACATGAGCTGGTGTTGAGTTATTTGACCTGATTAAACAAGCCCAGCTTGCAAAGAGTGCATGGAGCGGCTGGGCCGTCTCACGCTGCTATCTCTGATAGCAGGCCGGCTTTCGCCTGCTGGGTATGTCAGCAGGTGAGGAGAACAGGCGACCCGATTGGTCAGCCAGAGCCTCACAGATTACCAAACAGTAGCCCCATGCTATCATGTTTCACTAACATGCTTTGGTGCATTTTTGCGATTGCTTTGGCCACCTCTGACAAGTCACCAACGAAAGCAATGTAGGCATAGACTCTGTAAAGCAAGTGTCCCTGAACACAATTGAGTGCTTGATGACTGACAATAGGGCGAATGTGGATAAACTTTTGTAGACATGTGCACCACTTGCTGATCAGATAGGAACATAAATATGGTTGGGGATTGGCAAAAGTTGGAGCTTACTAGATATTCTCACAATCTAAACAATCACACAGCAACAACAAATTAACCATATATATGATTGAACTAGTAAAATAGGCTTTGCCTATCTTTTTGCTTGTCCTTCTGTATTTCACGTTTTTCATCCAGTTACCATCACATAAAAGCTGGATAATGATTTTAGTTCGGTATGAAGGAGCAGGCTAAGTGTGTTAGACAGAAGGCTGTTAATCAGTAACTAATTAGCCACACCCACATAATTCTCAGATAAGTGCAATCAACAATTTTATTTTATTTTTGGCTTGGAGGTTGCAGGAAAAACCATAATGTTGGAGGTTCAAATAGGTGCATTCGCACTTCTCATTTAAACCATTTTTTAAAAGATCCTTTGGTGAATTTAAAATTTTGTTTATTTGCAAACCATAGGTTTCCTAAGAACGGAGTTTTTTGTTTCTTGTATTTTTTCTAGCAACCTCATTCGCATTTATTCCAATGCCTCCCATGCTTGCACATTTTCTACAAATTTGTCGTGAGAACACTTTGCCAGGCTAGGCATAGGAGTCTAATGGATCTTATTCTGTTGCCCATGTACTGCCTCCCACCAGCTTGGCAATAATTACCGACTTTCCACTCTCCTCCGCTATACCTGCCAGCGCCATCCACCTCCCTAACAGGAGCGATTAGACACAGCAAAAGCAGCGCGTGTCCATCCCCAACGTGCAGCCTTATCTCCTTCAACTGCCAAACAATTGTACAGGGTCATCATCTCCTACTGCAGCACTATTCACCACTCCTGTCTGCAGAGAGCGGCAAAAAATTTAACATCTGTAGGAGTTAGGATATTGCCATGTAAGGGATATCTAGAAGGAATCCAGAAACCTGGGAATTACTCTGTTGTGTACTGGGAAGTCGTAGTCAGTTGACTTATTAGTGGCACCAGGGGATAATGCTGCAAAGGGGATCCTGATAGTGTCAGGTTTAAACATGCCAGAATGTGCAGATGAGCACTGACACCATCAAAGCTGCTACAGGCTGGCTGTCTCAGCAGCGAATGGGCTGACGGAAAAGAACACATCCGGCACTGCTCAGTTTCCGCCCTCTTCTCAGCCTGCAAAGTGTATTTTAGTCAGAGAACACTTCTGGTGTCTAAGACGTCATGGCCACAGCCAGAGGTGTGAACTATGAAGCTCTCTAACTTGCTGTCACGGAAGTATGCCATTACACATACAGGCAAGCCTCGGACAGCTATGCATGCAAATGCATCAGCATAGTCAAAAAGCAGAATGAGCTAAAGATTGTTGCTTCTTTTAATTGCCTAGGTTAGATCTATATACTGATTAAAAGTTGAACTTCTGTGCTCGTGGCAAGCGTAAACAAGAAGTGAATGAATCTCTGAGTCATCCCTCTTCGCGCTCAACGCCCTGTGAGTTCCTTGGGCATCAAGGCACAGGGGAACATTCCATTTGACATTGGTAAGAAAACAAAAGATTTCCAAGAAAAGATTTCCAAAAGCCTGCCAGAACTGACAAATAAACCTTGCTCTCCTAAAACGTTTCTATCAATTTACAAGGACAGAAGTGGAGTGAGTTCCATATCTGTCAGGAGAAAAAAAAAAGTTTTAGACATTTTTCACACAATATTTACAAGTGACCTGACTAGAACGAGACACTCGAGGCACAGTCTGCTCCAAATGCGTTCCATTTTAGCAGCATGAAATAGGACGGACTCAAAAGGGATAGATTATTGATCTCAAGCCCACATTAGCAGACTCTTCAATCAATACAGCTTGAAGTCACTGAGATTTTGCTCTTGTACCCTCCTCCACTTTGTTTTCAGAAACAGGCCGTCGTTGGTGATGACTTCCTAAAATGTGTGAAAATTCATCTAAAACTTTTTATTTATGCTTGATTTTTTTATGGTAGCCCTCCTACACATTGCTTTCAGAAGCATGCCGTCATTGTGATGACTTTCAAAATGTGTGGAAATTCATTATAAGCTTGAATTATGTTTGCAATATTTGTTATTTTCAAACTTCCACTTTGATTCATGACATCGACATTGATAATGACTTTCTAAAATGTGTGATAATTCATTTTAAACTAGTTTTATGCTTGATTTCTGTTCTTTGTAAACGGAAAGCCTATTTCACTTGGTTTATAACAATACGAATTTCTAAACTTCATCAGTATTTAGATCTGTTTTAGATACTAGCTCTACTAAATATGCTAAAGCTAGCGCATTCCTGTAGACTTTATACACGTCTATGAAAGTGTTTACAGCCTAAAAAAGGTACCAATTTAGAGACACATCATGACTATTAGAGCTGGGTCTTCAGTAAGTGAACATTTGCAGCAATGCTCATTTCTGGGCCCTCATCCCCATCTGAAGACGTTTTTGCAACTTGTAACACATTTTATTTTTTTATGCAGATTTACAGAAACTCCTAATTTGTGTGATGGATTTGATACTGCTCATTATAAATTAAAATATGATTGGTAGATTCCTCCTCCACTTCTTATTTATGTCGATAGTCAGTCTAAAGCATAAGGCCTTCTGTTCAGCCAATGTGAGAGCTAGCTTGGTTGTATCCACCTGGATAGCACAGTAAAAAAAACAATTTTTGACCAATTCAAAATCTTAAAACGATCAAATAAACAAGAGAATCAAATAAAATGAGTTAACGTCTGGAGATGATTGTCTGTGTGTATTTTTTAATTCCTGGAAATCACTGGGCTTTGTCTGAAGCCCTACAGAAGTCCAGAAGACTCCCCATTGGATATCATCATGCTATTGAACCTTACATACATGCTTCTCTCACTTAAATAGCATAGCCTATAGGCAGGTCAGTACATGAAGGAACAACACAAAAAGTGATTATTCCATTTTTAATGGTGAGCTTTCCCGTAACCTATCTCGTCAGGAAGAGGCAGGCTGTGTTTACCGGTAGATGGAAAACGTCCATTAATAAGCGACAAATGTGAGACCCTCAGGCTCGCTGCTTCATTACGAAGGAAATTGACATTAATCTGGAGATTCAACACGGAGAGACATCAAAGCAGCCACTCTCCAAAATGAGCAACAAACTCCTTATTAGATATTCACAAATCTCCTAGGATACGGCCCACCGCACACAATAATCACCAGGCGAGCGTGGTGCCTGCATTGTGAACCCTTTCCATGAGCCAGTCTATGTTAGAACATCTGAAACCATCTCGCGTGTCTTTGATGAGAGCAGTCGTGTGTTTCCTTCCAGAAGAAAAAGTAAAAGATTGCCCTCTGCTGCCATGTCATGTTCCGAAATACTCTTTTTCTTCTTCTTCTTCGTCTTCTTTCTCTGTCAGGGCAGGGAAATGGCTCACCTGGATCTAGACAAAGATAAAGGTGAGTGCGGGCGAGCAAAATTGAAGCGAAGAGTCGGGCAAGAGCCATGCAGGGATGAGCGGAGGCAACTTAGGTGGTCCATGCCAGTTCATCGCTGTCACACACGTCCAGCTGATACAATCGCTGAGACACCAAATGCCATGAGAATGTCATGCAGGCTTGCTTTTTAAAGAGGCTCATGGTTAGGGAGCATGCAAACCCAAGCAGGCTGATCCGACCTCTTAGATCAGACAAAAAGAGAGAGGACAACAGTCTGAGTGAATTTGTAGTGGGGGAGAAAGAAATTGTGTATCAGAACATATGCACAGCACGTAATTACCAGGAGACAATCTGTTCAATAGAGGATGCCAAACGTTTGCCTTCCAGGTTCCAGACTATAGCAGACGAGTCCATCTGTAGTTTAAGCACATGGACATCGTCTTATGCACAAGGAGGTGATATCAGATGTCGGACATATAATAACGGTTTTATGGTTTGATCTGTATGAGCATGTATGTATGTGAGAGAGGCTTGCTAATGGTAGAGAGCCGGAGACATTTAGAACAGCACAACTTTGAGCAAGTCACCAACTTTAAATCTCTCCAACAACACATGAACTTGTACTGTATTTTAAAGCGGACGATAACAAAGATCTGTTCTTCGAACACTAGACCATCTTAAAGACTGCAGTGCTATATAAATAAAAGTGCTATATAAACAAATTTGCTTTGTCTTGTTTTTAAACAGTGTCGCATCTTGTTAGCATCATAATCATGTGATCACCGTGATCAAGCTTAAACCAACACCAGCAGTAAAACTGACAAATCAACTTGTTGGCTAGTCTGTGTAACCTCTAGAAAAGCTGAACCTTAGGCAATTAGTTCAACTTATCATTTTTATTTATATCAGTGACATAAGCAACATATAAAAATCACAATCTTTTATTCATTAAAAAAGTTGACCATAGCTGAACATTTCATGGTTCATGCTAATGTAGCAGTGCAATAGTCAATAGGTGAGGAGTGGGGTTGGGTTTCTGTCTCTCATGCAGATTCTCAATACGAAGCACCTGAACTTTATACAAATGAGCTCAGCCAGCGCAATGCGTCTACCCAATCAGAAGGCTGGTGGTGTTTGCATGATTTCTGTTTTCAGCTCAACACACCCAACATGCCAAGGTCCCATACAACATGAAGGAACACTCATATATATAAACACAACTGTTGTACCTCCACATTTACAATCCAAATCCAATCCTTTTTTACTTTATTATATCTATGTTACTGTAAAACAGTAATGAAAGCATTAGTCTTTTTAGCAGGGCTACATTTTTTATAGGTGTTTTGAGAAACACCCTTGTAACATCCATATGCAGCCAAGTGAAGAGGTGGGGTTGCATTCATGTCCATCCCCACCCTGGACCAATGTAAGCTTGGTATTAGGTGTATTGCATTCACAAGGCAATTTTGTATTCATTAAAAAGCGGACCTCCTGCCTTTGATGTAAATAAGATGATGATCGACAGGCAGCGGACACTAATGTGTGGCAGTACACAAAAATTATGATCAGTTCATCAAAATTGAACCTTAAGTTTCTTCGGATTGAGTACTTAGGTATGTTCATGCATCGGCCCAATTTCACTTAAACATCATCAACATACCTCGACACATTTTCCAAGGGAAGTGGAAAGAGTTTTAAAGGCATTAATAGAGTTTGTACAAAGTAAAGAGAGCAAACATTTAAAACAACAGAAATCTTTTTCCATGATAAAATCGTAAACATGGACTTCAGATGTGACCATGAGTGCAGAACCATTATTTTTAACTTAATTTGTTA